>JAKUCM010000326.1:0-50979 GCA_023374145.1 Lepidium sativum | reverse complement strand
CTCTTGTTAATCAAGTAAGGTAACTCGACCACTTGTCTAATGAGTGTGGTGGTCGAAATCAATAGTTTGTGCCCATAATAAGCTCTACTCGACTCTCTTGATGTTTCATACTCTTCCCCATTGCATGAGACACAAGAATACATAAAAGAAGCAAAGAAAAATTGCAAGCGAGTATGTACAAAAATGTCATGGGACTTCTTCCCAAGTGAGCTTGTTTTAAGTTTCTACCTTGGCTTTTCACACTCAACAGAGATGGAGTGATTCAGAGAGCGGAGTTGATGTTCCCTCCAAAGCAGTTCCAACAAAAATATATTGCTCAATATTCTACCCATTTTCTGGAAGATCATCTGCAAATGATGGCTTCACAAGGCAGAATTTCTTTGACGTTGAAAGGTCTTGACCAATTTGATTTGGGCTTTGTTGGAAGAGAAGTTGCTTGACATTAGCAAATGGCTTTGGATGCTTGCTGGTAATCACCTTGTACTATATTACTGCATACACATATCCATTTGGTTGCAAGACTATATCAGCTCCAAGATCCAACTTAGGTAGCCTGCATAGCTCCTTAGGGAGCGAATTTGCAATCTCATTGCAAGCAAATGAGACTAAGGCTTTACCCATCACCGATCTCCTCAAACATTGGAACATTTTGTAGTATTCACTAGCCTTTCCACTCTTAACCAATACAACTTGGGGGAGCTTGGGAGATGTGATATCTAGTTGATCCACTCCCTCACTTTAGAAGTTTTGTCCTTCAATAGTTGGCCACTTATTTGCCTCATTGATATAAAACTTGATATTAGTGTATTTCCCAAGGTTTACCTTATTGTTATACTCCTCACTTTAATTATTGCATCAGCTGAGGCTAAAAAAAGTATACCAAGGAGTAGTGGATCTAGCAGCTCTTCATACATATCAAATACAACAATATATGTAGGCACCCTCTACATTATCAATATTAATACGTAAATCTTCCAACTAACCATAGGGAAATCAAAGAGACATGTGAAATAGGATCAAGGAGAGCTTGCACGACATGTAGTTGTTGAAACCTAGCCTTCTAGTAATAGAGAGTGGCATCATGCTAATTGAAATTCCCAAATCACAAAGACAATCGCTGAAAGTAAAGTGACACAATGAGCATACACTACAAGAAAATAGGACAATTGCGATGGAAGAAAACGTCACAGAGACGTCACAAATAGGCAATAGCGATAGCCTTGCGACGTTGAGTAAAACGTCGCTTTTCGTTAGTCGCAAGCTGGAAAATGTCACAGAGCTGTCGCAAGCCCTGCGACGACAAGTGATATCGCAAAGCCATTTCGAAATGCTGCACCGCAAACCTGTTATGTGGGTTTTGCTATACCCTCTCTTGCAACGTTTCTGTGAGAACCTATACTGCGACGTTTTTGCGACATCCACCCTGCGACGTTGCTGCGACACGACTTACTACGAGGCAAATGCGACATCTCTGTTTTGCGACGTTTTTGCGACTCCTTCACCAGCGACGTGTTTGCGACAACCTCTCGCCGACGTTACTGTGAATCCATGGTCTGCGAGGCATATGCGAAGTTGTTACGCTGCGACGTTTTTGCGAGTCCGTCTTCTGCGATGTCTATGCGACGTCAATTTTTTATTATTTTAAAAATAGATAAATAAATAAAAAGTTTTAAAAATAAATAAAAATTTTAATAAAATAAATATTAAAATTACAAATATTTTACAAGATATTTTAAAAGACTAAAAATCGTCACATTGGTCTAAGTTTACTGAGCCGGAACCCACCTTTTTGGCGTTTATCTCCGCGAACACATCAACTAATTCCGGATCCTTCTTTGCCATAATAGACCATAATCGATCATATGTCGAAATTTTATTTTTTGCCTTGGCTAGTGATATGTCTGCATTTTAGCTCATTAATAGGCATAATTTAGCATAGTTTGAATATGATCCTTACTAGAGTCTAGCTAGTTGAATAACAAAAAAACAGCATTAAAAAATATATAGACAATCTTCTTATAACTCCTCTCACATGATAAGGCCTAACGTGAACCATGATTGTTCGTAAACCCGTATCTTCTTGTGATCATCGAGTAAGCCGTGATGATGTTGCCTAAGGTGAACCGAGGCTGTGCGTAACCCTGAACTGTTTCGGTCTCATTGAGAACGTCAATACATCTATGGCTAAGGTGACAGGGGCTGTGCGTAAACCCGTACTATTTCGGTCTCATTGAGAAAGCGAGAGAATTAAAAATGAGTTAGAGCAAATTTGGGTTAAAATAAGAAGTTACTAAAATGTTGAGTTTAATAAAGTCTAATAATGCCTCTTGCAAGTTGAATAAATAGATTAATGATCAATAATCCCTCTTGAGGCTTGCACCTTTGGAAACATGATTCAATTATGTGCTTCATAAAGTTCGGCTAAGTGCTACAGATATTTGGTTAGAATGTTAAGCCTTGATGCAAGTAGATTGTGATTTTAGCAAAGGAATAAGGGTTCATTTGTGGATTACGGTTTTTGGCTTGGTGAGTTGCTTGTTTGAGGCTGGATGTTCACATTGTGTGCACCAATTCCCTCGCTCTTAGTTCTGAGCATTTGCTTGAGGGCAAGCAAAGACTAAGTTTCTGGGAGTTGATATGTCTATAATTTAGCTCATCTATATACATCATTTAGCATAGTTTGCATCCATATCTACAGTTTTATCTCCATTTTAGAGTCTTTTAATTGCATATTTCATATCTTGTTTTGTGCACGACATACAATTGTATAAGGGATGATTTTAGGTACTTCAAGAGCTTAATACGGTGAATTCTGGACTTCGAAGAAACCCAAAGATGAATTGATCACTCAAAGTGCAGAAGAAAAGTTTGGTACGTGAACAAAAAGAAAAGGACACTAGAGAAGACGCTCGATCTGGACGCTCGACCACCTCTTGGTCGAGGGCTTTTCATGCGCCAGAAATGTTGACTTTACACAGTTGACTTTCCCAAGCCTTTTGGTAGATTTGCATCCTCATTTATAGCAAGTTATGCACTTTGTTCCTTAGGAGCATTTTCGCATATATTATGCATTTGGAGATACCTAAGTGCAAAAGAGCTGGATTTGGAGCATTTTGAGGTAAAATTGGCTTAAAGACTGAAAGTATGACTTTAACGCGTAATGCCTCAACTGAAGACCTTGAAAGCTGAAGCTCAAAATCTGGTTTGACGCTCCTAGCTCGCTTGTACCCCTGAATATGGGGAAAATTTCTGAAACTCAGAATTTAGATTGACCCTCCTAGCTCGCATGTACCCCTGAGGATGGGCAAAAATTTCTGCAAACAGATTAAGCCCTAAAGCCCAGCTCGTTGGCCGGATCTAGCTCGCCTTTATGAATCCAGCGCATCATTAAGCAACATCAGAATTTCCTTTTTTGTTTTAGCCCATCCTTGTTAGATGCTGCCTCGAACTAGGGTTTTTATGATTTGGGGTTCTATAAATACACCTTATGCAAAAACCACAAAACCATCTTCTACAACTTAGACAACTTTGAAACTTTTTTAGTATTATTAAATCTTTCAAATCAGCAAAGTGTTTTCTCTGTTTTTCTCTTTGCCTCCGTTTTTCACTACTATCGTAAATCCGGTTTGTTATGCTGAGAATCTAAAGGAGTTAAACCTATTTTCTTCTTCAGTTTTCCAAGCTCTTTCTACTTATGTCTTTTCTGCAATTTCTGGGTTTATGGTCGTTGCCATGAGTGAGTAGATTCCTAAGGGTCTCATGAGGAAGAGGGTAGATCTAGGTTCAATTCTAGGTTTTTAGCTTCTTTAGGTTTTTGATGTATAGATCTAGCTATCTGTTTGATCTTAGTGCTGGTTTCATCCTGATCACATAAGACTTGATCCGCTTGAACCCGAGATCCGAGAACTTTTACGGTTCTAAACCTGGGTGCAGTTAGGGCTAACATTCCTATCCCAAGAGATTGGCCGTTTAGGTTGTTAGTTGGTTAATTTGAGAACTCGTTCATACTGCCAACATGCTGAGAAATCTCTAAAGATATTTGGGTTAGATCTTAGTAGGTTGAGATTTCATGTTCATGAGAATGACTTGTTTACCTTGTTTTTGTGTTTCTCCACCGTAGATCTTGCTTAATAGGTTGCTAGACAAGGTTAGGAACCCTTAGTTGGACAGAAATCACTGACCTTTCTTCCTAATGACCTTATTTTAATTTTCTGATTTTTGTTAGTTCATACCCTGCTTGCTCTATTTAGCTGCTTACTCTGTTTTTTCTGTTTGCTTTGTTTCTGCCACTATTGCTTGCTTTGCTCATGCACACCACCCCCACCCCATATGATTCCACCAGTTGCCAATCCACCGCCAAGGCAAATCCAACCTATTGGTGCTGGTGATGCACCATTGTTGCACACACCGCGACAAGGGATTAGACCCCCCTATTCCCAACAACAACTTTGAGATTAGGAGTGGTTTGATCACTATGGTGTAGAATAACAAATTTCACGGCTTACCATATGAAGATCCTCTAGACCATTAAAATGAGTTCGAACGGGTATGTGGTTTAATTCGACTCAATGGAGTCTCAGAAGATGCATTCAAATTGAGATTTTTTCCTTTCTCATTGGGAGGTCGAGCACATGTATGGGAAAAACACCTTCTGCAAGGGTTGATTACAACTTGGGCTGCCTGCAAACGTGTCTTCTTAGCCAAAATTTTCTCAACCACTCACAGAGCCAAGCTTCGTAATGCCATCTCAAGCTTTGCTTAATCTGGTACAAAATTGTTAGCTGATGCTTGGGACATGTATAAAATGTACCAGTCACAATGCCCCATCACAGTATATCTGGAGAGAGCATCTTGAGCCAGTTCTACAGAGGCCTTCATTCTAGGTTGCGCATGCTATTGAATACAGCCAGCAATGGGAACTTTCTGAATCAAGATGTTTAAGATGGTAGGAATCTGATTGAAAATCTAGTTTCAGCGGATGGCCAATATGGTGAAGACTTTGATCGTTCAACACGTGTTACAGTGGATTCTGTATCTTCACAATTGAAGGATCTGAAAGCACTCAATGAGAAGATGGATAGGTTGCTGATGGTGCACCACAAGCAAGTTAGGATGATTGGTAAGGATATCTCCGAGGACGATGCACAGGTTGCTGAGGTTAGTTTTCTACAAAACCAACAGAGCCACAAGCCATGAAACAACAACAGAAAGAAAAATCCCAACCTCTCCTACAGAAGCAACAATGTTGAGAACCCACAAGACTAAGTCTATCCCCCACCAGTTAAGGAAGCAAGGATTCCACACAGCCAGTACAGCCACAATTTCCAGCCTGCACAGAATGCACAACATGCACAACCAAACCCTATCAAAGGAATCCCCTGACGCTTTGGAGCTTCTTCAAAAAATTAAGCAGGGCGAAGCAACACAGGCTGCAGAGTTCGATAGGAGGTTCGCTGAGGTTCAACAGAGGTTGGATACATCACATAATGATCTTTACTGCAAGTTTGAAACTTTGAATGCTAGGTTGAAGTATATGGACAGTCATCAAGCTTCTTCTTATGTAAAAAGTACTGGCCAATTACCTAGTAAACCTGTCCAAAATCCTAAGGAATACACAAATCCTAAGGAATACACAACTCTCAGAAGAGGCAGACAACTACCTTCCGGGACAATAAACTGACTTGCTGATGTGTCTGCATTTTACCACATTTTAGGGGCTCTATTTCGCATGTTCTGCATTCATACTTGCATTATTATCATTGTTTTAGGTCATTTTAGGCATAATTTGCATACTTAGCATTGAGCATTGCATACATTGCATAAAAGGTATTTTTAGGCACTTTTTGGAGCTTATCATGGAGAATTTCGGATTACAAGAAGACCAATGAGGAATCAGCTAGCCTAAAAGTTGAAGTTCAGGATGTGATCTAGAAGATTTGGCACTCGAGTCTGACACTCGAGCATGACACTCAGCCATCACTTGGTCGAGTGGTTCTTCACACCAGAATGTTGACTTTTTCGCCAGAGTTGACTTCTTGGGCTTCTTTGAGAAAAGGGCCCATTAATACCCACTTATGCAAGCCCAATAATGTTTTAGTCTTTTTCCATTCTTTCTTTTCAAGAAATTTTCTATTTCTCTTTCTAGGGAATTTTCATTTTTTCTCTTTTAGCAATTTTCCTTTCTTTACTTTCTAAGTAATTTTCCTTTTTACTTTAAGACTTAAAGAGCTTTGTTGATCTATAAATTGTAGTAGAATTTCCACTTTTAATAGATCATATCATATTTTCCAGCAATTTTCAATCCTCTAAAAAAAAGCCATATCAAATTCTCTTCTTTAAGTGTATGCAATTGATTAAGTTTGTGCTTTACTTCATGAGTTCTAAGTAAGTTAAACTAGGGTTCTTGAGGAGAGGCTGAGATTAGGGGAAAACTTAGGGATTTTAAAATTTGTTTATGTTTGATTAAGGTCTTAAATCTCTTTGATTTAAGTGTCCTTAATGCTTATTTCTTTCTGATAAATTGAAATCTGATTACTTGGCGAATCCCCCCCGAGAGGCGTTTGGGGAATCGCTTGAACATGCTTAGGTTAAGATAGCATCACCTGGCACAAGAGATTGATTGTTTAGGGTGTTATTAGGCTTTGTAAGGTCCATACTTAATGCCTCTTGAACTTCTAATCGTTGGCGAGAGTCAAGTCGGGTTGTTGTTCAAGAGAGGTCCCATTGCATGAGAATGAATGTGATTACTTTGTGATTCCTTGCTTAGAGGTCATCTAAATAGGTTGACAAACAAGTGTGGAACCCCGAGGAATACCCTAATCATTGATCCTTAACCTCAAGAACCCCTTTTCTCCATTGAATTTTCGTGAACTTTAATATTCTGTTTTTAGGTTAAAACTCGGTTTTACAATTAATATGTTTTGCACTTTACTCTGTTTTACTACTGCTCTGTTTTTACGTTATGCTTTTGCAATTTGTTTAAGTATTTTATTCACACCTAGACTAGATCACTACTCACTAAAATCGAATCTGGCTTAGATTAGGATAAGTAGATTGCATCCCGATTGCTAGCTACTCACCCAGTGGATTGACACCATACTGTATTGCAATTGATTACATAACAATAGGTTATTTGAAAACACGCGAAAACCTTGTTATCAAATTGGCGCTGTTGCCAACTGGGTCATAGTTAACTACAATTAGTATTTTTACTTTCCTTAGACTAAGTTTTAAAACTACATTCTAAACATCGTTTTTGTCTGTTTTCAGGAACACTCGATCAACTCACTCGACCACCTACGCTCGAGTATCTTGATGTCACCCTGTTCCCAGAAAACTCGACCTCTACACTCGATCACCTTTGGTCGAGTGTCGTTTCCACTGACAAGAACATACCTGCATGAATACCAGATCCCGTGGTTGTGAAGATCTCATTCCCTACTCTGACAACATAGACCGTTTGACTCGTGAACACTTGTGGGAACAATGGAACAGATTGAACGAGGAATTTCCAGATCATGTAGACATGGAGGACCACATGCAAGCTACTGACTTAGGATTTCGACCTAGGCGCATAAGACACATTGGAGCTGGTGATGCTCCTAGTATTCACACACAACCCCATGGAATTGTCCCACCAGCTATTGCCAACAATAATTTCGAGATTAAAAGTGGTATGATCTCCATGGTCCAGAATAGCAAGTTTCATGGTTTACCTTCCGAGGATCCTCTGGATCATCTAGACGAGTTCGAGAGACTAACCAGTTTGACAAAGATTAATGGGGTTAGTGAAGATGCTTTAAAACTGAGGTTGTTTCCTTTCTCTCTTGGAGACAAAGCACACCTGTGGGAGAAACACTTGCCCCAAGGGTCTATTACATCCTGGGACGCCTGTAAACAAGCGTTCCTTGGCAAATTCTTCTCCAACTCCAAAACCGAGAAACTTTGCAATTCTATCTCCGGTTTCAAGCAAAACCATTCTGAAACATTCTCTGAGGCATGTGACCGATTCAAGATGTACCAATCCCAATGTCCTCATCATGGGTTTACTACTGAGTCACTACAGAGGAGTTCTCCCCAAAATCCGAATGTTACTAGATACAGCAAGCAACGAAAACTTTCTGAACAAGGACGTAGATGATGGATAGGAACTGGTAAAAAATTTAGCACAAGCAGATGGCCAATACAGTGAAAACTATGATCGAACTCCTAGAGGTACAGCCGATCCTGACATGGTTAGCAGAAAGGAACTCAAAGCCATACAAGACAAGCTAGATAGGTTGCTCTCAACTCACCAAAAACAGGTGCACCATGTAAGTGAGTCACAAGAAAGAGGTTAGAGAGGACGAAGATCAGGAAGAGGAGGTCAGTTCTGTGCAGAACCAAGGTAACAACTACAGGCTTAACAACAACTATAAACCCATCCCAAACCTTTCCTACAGAAACACCAACGTGGCGAACCCTCAAGATCAAGTATACCCACCCAAACCACAACCCAAACCCTTTATCCCAAAATAACAATACCAGCAGACTCATCACCACCAACACTCTGCACCAAAAAGGTTACGAATCAAACAACACAACACAAACCCAACAAACACCTGAGGTCATGGATATATTACAGCAAATACTGAAAGGACAGACAGCCACTGCTTCTAAAATAACAAAGAAATTTGCTGAGGTACATACCAAGATAGATGCTTCCCATAATGACCTCAACTGCAAGTTTGAAACTCTTAATGCCCGCCTCAAGTATGTCGAGAATCAGCAAGGATCCTCATCAGCCGTGAAACAAACTAGACAACTACCAAAAAAAGCCGTCCAGAACCCTAAGGAGTATCACGCCAATGCCATTACACTCCGTAGTGGCCGTGAAATCCTAATCCGTGCTGAGGACACAGACGCCACTGAGGATAGTGCCATTCAGGAAGGGGAGGATGATTTGGTCGAAAAATAGACAGAAGTCAGCACGAAACCGCCAAAACCTCTGACACTCGACCATGACACTCGACCAACCTCTGGTCAAGTGTCGCCTCTTGAGCCCAGAAAACCGACTGACTTGCAGAAAGACCCAAAACCGTTCGCTCCACCACCCTTCAAACAGATGAAGGACGTTGAAGTGAAAATACCGATTTAAGAAGGAGGTTTAAGAAGGAGGTTGCAGACAAATACAAGGCTCTCTTTGAAAAACAGATGAAGGACGTTGAAGTGAAAATACCAATTTTGGATGCTTTCATGTTGATGCCTCCTTACCAGAAGTTTTTGAAGGATGCATTCAAAGACAGAACACAAGAAGTTGAAGGGATGGTTGTGCTAACACACGAGGTCAGTGCCGTTATACAAAGAAAAGTTGTACCCAAGAAGCTCGATGATCCAGGGACATTCACGATTCCATGCTCCTTAGGACCTCTCACATTCAGAAGCTGCTTATGTGATTTAGGAGCATCAATCAGCCTAATGCCACTAACGGTTGCCAACCGTTTAGAATTTGACAAGTACAAAACCTGCAAGATATCCTTGGTATTAGCTGATCGATCGGTTAGAATCCCACATGATATTCTAGAAGACCTACCGGTTCAAGTTGAGGAGTAGAAATCCCAACAGATTTCGTTGTTCTTGACATGGGAGAAGAACCTAAAGACCCCCTGTTGTTTAGAAGGCCCTTCTTAGCCACTGCTGGAGCTGTTATCAATGTACCCAAAG
Organism: Lepidium sativum; assembly: GCA_023374145.1. NCBI lineage: Eukaryota > Viridiplantae > Streptophyta > Magnoliopsida > Brassicales > Brassicaceae > Lepidium > Lepidium sativum. The sequence goes on along the minus strand of JAKUCM010000326.1, from coordinate 41,277 downwards.
GAGAAATTGAACTTAATTTGGGGAAGGATTTCAAGATGACCTTCAAAATCAGCGATGTGATGAGGAAACCAACTATTGAAGGACAACTGTTTGTAGTTCAAGAGATAGACGATCTTTCAGAGGATCTGCTCGAGGAGTTAATGGAAGAAGATCACCTTGGTACTGCTTTAAAAAAAGATGGTTGTGATGGGTACGTGCACAAAGAGACAGAGATTTACAAGAGAATGCTGGATTCTTGCAAGCCTCTAAAAGAAGAAATGCTCGAAACCACACACTCGACCATGACACTCAACAGAGCTGAGCTCGAGTATCCTGATTCAGCCCCAAACAACCTACACTCGAGCACTACACTCGACCACACCAAGGTCGAGTGTCAACCCTCAGTCGATCCAGACGATTGGTCGGAGCTTAATTCGCCTAAAGTGGACCTTAAACCACTCCCCTCCGGGCTCAGGTACGCGTTTCTTGGAACTAACTCAACATATCCTGTGATAGTAAATGATGCATTAACTGATGATGAGTTAGGTATGTTGCTTGCTGATTTGAAACGGTTTAGGAAAGCTTTAAGATATTCATTGTCTGATATTAAATGAATTTCTCCTGACTTGTGCACACATAGAATTCACCTTGAAAATGTATCATACTCTAGAAGGGAACCTTAAAGGAGATTGAATCCGAATTTAAAAGAGATAGCAGATGGGTCTCTCCTATGCACTGTGTGCCCAAAAAGGGGGGGAGTCACTGTTGTTAGGAATGAGAATGATGATTTGATCCCAACTAAAACTGTTACAGGACATAGAATGTGCATTGATTTTAGAAAACTGAACTCTGCATCTAGAAAGGATCATTACCCCTTACCCTTCATTGATCAAATGTTAGAAAGGTTAGCTAATCATTCATTCTACTGTTTCCTTGATGGATATAGTGGATTTTTCCAGATCCATATACATCCAAATGATCAGGAAAAGACAACCTTTACTTGCCCGTATGGCACATTTGCATATAGGAGAATGTTGTTTGGTCTTTGTAATGCACCTGCTACTTTTCAACGTTGCATGACTTCAATATTTTCATATCTGATTGAGGAGATGGTTGAGGTATTTATGGACGATTTCTCTGTCTATGGCTCCTCCTTCTCCTCCTCTTTGTCGAATTTGTGCAGGGTCCTATCTAGGTACGTCGAGACAGACCTTGTGCTTATCTGGGAAAAATGCCACTTCATGGTAAAGGAAGGCATTGTTCTGGGTCATAAGATATATGAAAAGGGTATTGAGGTTGATAAAGCTAAAATAGAAGTCATGGTGCAACTGCAGCCTCCCAAAATAGTGAAAGACATTAGGAGTTTCTTGGGCCATGCAGGGTTTTACAGGCGTTTCATTAAGGATTTTTCTAAGACTGCCAGGCCTCTGACTCGTCTCCTCTGCAAAGAGACGGATTTCATTTTCGATGAAGACTGTCTTAAGGCCTTTCTGGAACTTAAGGAATCCTTAGTCACAGCCCCTATTGTCCAAGCTCCTGATTGGACTCTCCCTTTCGAGATAATGTGTAACGCTAGTGATTACGCTGTTGGAGCAGTTCTGGGACAAAAGAAAGATAAGAAGCACAATGTGATTTACTATGCCAGCAGAACACTCGATGAGGCCCATGTGAAGTATGCCATGACAGAAAAAGAGTTCCTTACAGTAGTGTTCGCCTTCGAGAAGTTTAGATCCTACTTGGTTGGATCGAAAGTTATTGTGCATACATATCATGCAGCTCTAAGGTACTTGATGAAAAAGAAGGATGCCAAACCTAGACTACTTAGGTGGATTTTGCTGCTGCAGGAATTTGACATGGAGATAGTTGACAAGCCCGGGATAGAAAACAGTGTCGCGGATCATCTCTCACGAATGCAGGTGAAAGGGCCCCTTTCTATAGACGATGACATGCCGGAAGAACATGTGTTGAGTTTCACTATCAGACACTCGACCATGACACTCGACCAACCCTTGGTTGAGTGTCCGACACACGATCAAATGAGATGTTTTTCGATTGGTACGAAGATTGTAGGGACTTGTTTGCCGTGGTATGCCGATCTGATTAACTTTTTGGTGACAGGAGAACTGCCTAAAACTTTGAACCATCATCAGAAGAAGAAATTATTTCAGGATGTGAAGCAATACTTCTGGGATGAACCTTTTCTTTACAAGCAAGGATCTGATGGACTATTCAGAAGGTGTGTTTCGGAAGTAGAAGTTAAGGGAATATTAGAACACTGCCATAGATCCACATATGGAGGACACTTTGCTGCATTCAAAACAGCACAAAAGATTCTTCAATCTGGATTTTGGTGGCCATCGATCTTTAAGGACTGTCAAGAGTTCATATCCAGGTGCAATTGTCGTCAAAGAACGAGTGGTATAAGTAGAAGGAATGAAATGCCTCAGAATCCTATTTTAGAAATCGAACTGTTTGACTGCTGGGGAATCGATTTCATGGGTCCTTTTAAACCACCATCTTTAGGAAATAGTTACATTATGGTTGTTGTGGATTATGTTTCCAAGTGGGTGGAAGCCATTGCATCTCCTACAAACGATGCAAAAGTGGTGCTGAAGCTGTTTAAACACATCATCTTTCCCAGGTTCGGAGTACCAAGAGTCGTGATCAGCGATGGAGGATCTCACTTCGTCAACAAAGTCTTCGAAAACCTTCTTAGAAAACATGGGGTGAAACACAAGGTTGCGACTCCTTATCATCCCCAAACCAGTGGGCCAGTTGAGGTGTCTAATAGACATATCAAGTCTATTCTGATGAAAACCGTTGGGTTATCAAGACGAGATTGGGCCGCCAAACTGGACGATACCCTTTGGGCTTATCGGACTGCCTTCAAGACACCCATAGAAAGAACACCTTTTCAGCTGCTCTATGGAAAATCTTGCCACTTGCCAGTAGAACTAGAGTACAAATCGATTTGGGCAACCAAGCTTCAGAATTTCGATTTCAACACTGCCCAAGAAAAGAGACAGATGGATCTGCATGAATTGGAGGAAATAAGACTTGAAGGGTATGATAGCTCTAAGGCATACAAGGATCGCACCAAGGCAGCCCATGACAGGAAGATTCGACCAAAAATGATTACAGCCGGTGATCAAGTGCTCCTTTTCAACTCTAGGGTCAAGCTGTTCCCCGGAAAACTCTGATCCAAGTGGTCTGGTCTGTTTACAGTGCTAAGAGTTTTACCATATGGAGCAGTCACTTTGGCCAACAACAAAGGAGAAGGATTTACAGTGAATGGTCATAGAGATTAGCCATACTCGGGTGACTGCAAAATTCCCGAGGGAACTTTGGTTCTTCTCGATGAGCCTCCTCATCTCCAATGAATATGAGGAACTCAAGCTCAAGACTATAAACGAGCACAGTTAGGAGGCAATCCCAAAGGTATCCTCTGTAAATACATTTAATTTCCGCGTTCGCATTCATCTAGTTTAATTTTCATAATTTTCATCTTTAAAGTTGCATCTATTTCGTCTTACATGCACTTGGAAGGAGTTTTGAGAGTTTTGCAGGAAGTGGGGCCCAAGATAGGACAAGTGGGACAAGAACCAACATGATGGGACAACACTCGACCAAGCGTGGTCGAGTGTCCCACTCGAGTGTCAGCTGTCATTTGGCAGACTGAGTCTCGACCAAACCTGCTCGAGTGTCATGCTCGAGTGTCCTGCCTTCATGCCTATTTCGATGCCTACACACCTATAACTGCCAAAAGCTGAAAAAGGGGAGACAATTACTGCAAAAAACGGGTCAAATCTATCTTTAATACATTATCTTTTACATTTAATTTAAAAGATTTGATTTAACCCACTTTCAAATTTCAAATTTGAATAAGATACCCCCTTATCTCTCATCCTCTATAAAAAGAGGAGGATCCTCTCCTTCTCATTCATACTTGAATACATTCTCTCACTAAATACTCTCTCTAGTTTTCTCTCTTTGCAGAAATTTCTCTAAGGAAGGTCGACACCCTTTTCTCACTTTCTTCACGACACTCTACCAACAGCTACTCGAGTGTCAAGATCGAGTGTCCCAATTTCTTCTTCTTCTCCGACAAACGAACTCCATGTCTGACCGCAAAGCCAACCATGTTAGTCTCCTCCAACGTAAAGCCAAGAACGAAGCTCGGAACATAAGCAATCCTCATCAAGGCGAGTCTTCTATTTGCAAATTAAAACTCGACAAAAGGGAGAAAAGGAGGTTGGTAACACAATCCGAGAATGAGTCACAAGAAGAAAGAGAGTACATGGACGAAGATGATCCGGAGATGGGAAACGAAGAAGGTGAAGAGGAGGATCTAGAGGCTGATCTCGAAATACTCTAGAAATCGGGATACGGCGAGAAAGAAGCCGAGGAAGCAAGGGAGATCATTCGGGCAAGAATAAAAGAGAAGGTGGGTCTTCAAGAGGCACAAGGTGGCAGATACATCTTCTTCGCAATAAGGGAGCGAGACTAGCATATGACTTTCAGAGCACTTCGTGACCTGTTCCAGTTTCCTAGAGCCGAATCCGAGAACAATGGATCCGACTTTGACAGAGCCGAGATCGACGATCTATGGCGCTCCATAGCCTCAACAAGAAGTAGATTCTCGTCAGCTCGATCAAAGGGATCTCTGATCCGAAACCCAGCCTTGAGGTATTTTCGCATGATCCTTGCAAATACTTTCTTCTCACGTTTTACTACAGGCACTATCAATCTTGGGGAGGTGGAGATGCTGGTGACCGTGCTAAAAGACATAGTCAGGACTAAGAGTGACGGATCCCCGATCCTCGGAGATAGGAACGAAGCAGGCCTTACCATCCAATTTGCAAACCATCTTGTCACTTACCGCGATTGGGCAAGAGACAACAGGACTGGCGGACGTGACGGCAAGATAACCATTGGAGGACTCGTCACTTGCATTCGGGAGAGATGTGGAGTGCCAATCGATGATAGAGAATGGGCAGATCCTCGATTTATGAACTTGGATCATCTAAGAAGGATTCAATTCCTATCCACTGCAGAAGTGCAAGGTAAGCCTATATACTTTTTCCATCACTTATTAAGGCCAAACGCTTTGTTGCTTCTGCCCAACAGGGAATATACGTCAATACGGATGGGGCAGAACACGGATTTTAACCCACCTCTGGAGGTTCTATATGATCCGAACGGTCCACCACCACACTCATCTCTGACAGACAGTGATGAGGTAGACCCCGAAGCATACTGCTTTGAAGAGTATGCTATGCCACCACGTCAAGGAGCCCCGATTAAAGAAGCACACAAGCACATTTGCCTGTTGCAATAGGTGAACAAGTGGCTCATGAAGAAAGTCAAGAAGCTGACTGCTAATAACGAGGCTAGAAGGCAAGAGAATGAGGAACTGAGCAGAAGGGTAGCTGCTTTGGAAAGGAGCGGAGGTCCGCCGTCGCAGCCTATTCGCCCAAAACGCGCTTCTGTATCCATGGATCATGAGAGAAAGCAGCAACCAACACCGGCTAGGCACTCCTCGGCAAACACCTCAGCATTCTTATATAGGAGACCATCCGATACAGCAGGAGGAAGCTCGAGCCAGAAACTCGAGCAAGCTGAGGTCGAGCATTTATGTGATTCTTAGTTTTTATTCCTTGCATTTCATAACTCGCATTACATCTAAGGCATAGAAAAACCAAATTTTTTTTCAGTTAGCATAGTTTCGATTGCATATCATCTAAGACATAGAAAACCCATAAAAATTTGAAAAAAATCAAAAATAGCATCAGTCAAAAACAGAGTATTCATGTAGCTGCATATTATTCATATAGGATTGAGTCTAGAGTTTTGGGAATCATCTTGCTAATATAGACAGACTTGCTAGGTTGATTGGCTAGTAACCATAGTAAACTCTTGGACTTGCGTATTTTTCCCTCTCGAACACTGATTGGTAGATCATTGACCTTTGAAACCAATACTTAGGCTGTGTCTCAAAAAGAACCAGATTTGTTGCCTCATAATCGAATTCCATTTTTTCCAAATTAGAGCCTTGAGATACATTGCATAAGATCCTTCCTTAGATTCAACTAGCAAAGTAAAAAGAAAAGCATAAGATGAATATAGAATCATCCTTCTTACAACTCAGCTCAAATAATATGGTCTAAGATGAACGGGGACTGTGCGTAAACCCGTACCTTCTTGTGTTCATAGATGAAAGCATTCCGATATTGCCTAAGATGGATGGGGACTGTGCGTAAACCCGTACTTTTTCGCGTCCCATTGATAAAACTAATACATCGATGCCTAAGATGAACCGGGACTGTGCTTAAACCCGTACTTTTTCATGTTTCATTGATAAAGCTGAAGCTAATAAATACGAGTTTGAGCAAAGGTAAGAGTTAAGAAGTGATCGAAAATGCTTAATCCATAGTGTCTAGCTGAATTTGAGGAAGTTGAATCCCAAGGTCTTTGATCAAAAGCCCCTCTTGTGGACTGCACTTAAAGAAATAGGTTTCGAATCTGAGTTTCTTAAGAGTCCAACTAAGTGTTAGGGAATATTTGGTTTTCATGCTAAGCCTTGATGAAAGTAGAATGTGGTTCTTACAAAGGAATGAGGGTTCACTTGTGGATTACAGTTTTTCAGCTTGATAAGTTGTTTGTTTAAAGTAAGATGTTCCCATTGTCAACAACCTCTCTTCCTTCTTACCTCTATGCATATTTGCTTGAGGGCAAGCAAAGACTAAGTTTGGGGGAGTTGATGTGTCTGCATTTTACCATATTTTAGGGGCTCTATTTAGCATGTTCTGCATTCATACTTGCATTATTATAATTGTTTTAGATCCCTTTAGGCATAATTTGCATACTTAGCATTGGGCATTGCATACATTGCATAAAAGGTATTTTTAGGCACTTTTTTGAGCTTATCATGGAGAATTTCGGATTACAAGAATACCAATGAGGAATCGGCTGGCCTAAAAGTTGAAGTTCAGGATGTGATCTAGAAGATTTGGCACTCGAGTCTGACACTCGAGAATGACACTCGGCCATCACTTGGTCGAGTGGTTCTTCACACCAGAATGTTGACTTTTTCGCCTGAGTTGACTTCTTGGGCCTCTTTGAGAAAAGGGTCCATTAATACCCACTTATGCAAGCCCAATAATGTTTTAGTCTTTTTCCATTTTTTCTTTTCAAGGAATTTTCCATTTCTCTTTATAGGGAATTTTCCTTTCTTGTCTTTCAGGAATTTTCCTTTCTTTACTTTCTAAGTAATTTTCCTTTTTACTTAAAGACTTAAAGATCTTTGTTGATCTATAAATTGTAGTAGAATTTCCACTTTTAATAGATCATATCATATTTTCCAGCAATTTTCGATCCTTTTAAAAAAGCAATATCAAGTTCTCTTCTTTAAGTTTATGCAATTGATTTTCGATTCTGAATTTGTGTTTTACTTCATGAGTTCTGAGTAAGTTAAATTAGGGTTCTTGAGGAGAGGGTGAAATTAGGGGAAAACTTAGGGATTTTCATATTTGTTTATGTTTGATTAAGGTCTTAGATCTCTTTAATTTAAGTGTCCTTAATGCTTATTTCTTTCTGATCAATTGAAATCTGATTACTTGGCGAATCCCCCCGAGAGGCGTTTGGGGAATCGCTTGAACATGCTTAGGTTAAGATAGCATCGCCTGACTCAAGAGATTGATTGTTTAGGGTGTTATTAGGCTTTGTAAGGTCCATACTTAATGCCTCTTGAACTTCTAATCGTTGGCGAGAGTCAAGTCGGGTTGTTGTTCAAGAGAGGTCCCATTGCATGAGAATGAATGTGATTACTTTGTGATTCCTTTCTTAGAGGTCATCTAAATAGGTTGATAAACAAGTGTGGAACCCCGAGGAATATCCTAATCATTGATCCTTAACCTCAAGAACCCCTTTTCTCCATTGAATTTTCGTGAACTTTAATATTCTGTTTTTAGGTTAAAACTCGGCTTTACAATTAATCTGTTTTGCACTTTACTCTGTTTTACTACTGCTATGTTTTTACGTTATGTTTTTGCAATTTGTTTAAGTATTTTATTCACACCTAGACTAGATCACTACTCACTAAAATCGAATCTGGCTTAGATTAGGATAAGTAGATTGCATCCCGATTGCTAGCTACTCACCCAGTGGATTGACACCATACTGTATTGCAATTGATTACATAACAATAGGTTATTTGAAAACACGCGAAAACCTTGTTATCACTTGCAATGAGGATAGTGAGGTTCAAGCGGGGGAGGGGAAAAAAACTGAAAACATACCCCTTGCAGCTGAACTTGACACCCCAACTCGCCACACCCACAAACGAGTTCAGCACCTTAATGCTGACTTCCCTACAGTTGCACTTGTAAGTGGCAGTTTAGCTGCAGATAAGCCTAAAGCCCCTTATCCAACCCGTTTGAAGAAGGATCAGATAGGCAAGCTTAGAGAGCTCTTCGATAGTCAGATGAGAGGAGTTTATTTGAAAATGCCGTTACTGGATGCGTTTGTTCTCATTCGTTAATATCAAAAATTCCTAAAAGACGCTATCAAAGGGAAATCTAAAGGCGTTGAATGCATGCTGCTTGAGTCTCACCAATACAATGTTGTAGATGAGGCAAAATTTGTCCTTGAAAAGTTAGAAGACCCAGGGACATTCACGCTCCCATGTTCTCTGGGCCATATGATCTTCAAAAATGGACTTTGTAATTTGGGAGCTTTGATCAGTTTAATGCCCTTGAGTGTGGCTACAAGGCTAGGCCTGAATGACTATAAGGCCTGCAAGCTCTCTCTAATACTCGCTGATCATACGAGGCGCTCTCCTCACGACCTTCTGGAAGATGTGCCAATCAGGATTGGTGACGTAGAGGTTCCAACGGACTTCATAGTGATAGAGATGGATGAGGAACCACAAGACCCTATATTACTGGGTAGACCATTTTTAGCATCCGTTGGGGATGTGATAGATGTTAAACATAGGACCATCGAGTTGAACCTGAGTGATGATGAAAATTCGAGTTTAATTACGGGGATTCGATTAAGCCCACAATTGAGGGTCAAGGGTTCACAATCAGTGCAAAGGTTGTTATGATAGAGGAACATGATATCAAGGGAACTCTGGTTTCCCTTGAAACACCACCCTGAAGGGGTGAAGAGTTAAGCTTAGAGACTTAAAACAAGCTAACTTGTGAGGAAATCACATGCATATCCTTGTATATATTATTCAAACATCTTTTGCATAAGGTGTTTGAGTGAGTCGTTGATGCAAAACGGACATATCTTAGAGAATTATCTAATGATCCCTCACTACAACTACATACTTGCTCAGGCATATTGCAATCTTTTCTGTTTTTTGTTTAAATTTATGGTTCAACATGCAATATTAGCTCAACAATTGTCTCTTCTAGTCGATTATTTAGGGTTGAGTGTTTGATTAAGCCTATAGTAAGCCTACCTAAGTTTGACATTTTCTTGTTTTTAGACACTGTTTCAAAACAGGTTTTGGGTCAGAATTGGCAAAGATATAGCCACCTGGCTTCCGGATTGGCCATAAATTTAAAAGATATTGAGGCTGTTGAGTGAGCATAAGGAACATAACCATTTTAGGTTCTAAAAGGGAGGCGAGTTAAGCCCCGATGCACCATACTCTCCATCTCTACTATAAAATCCACTGTATCCTTTTCTTCTATGTTTGCATCTGTTTAGCTTAATTTCCCTTAGCATATGTTATGGTTCCAATATGACCTCACTCTTCACTCTGTGTGATTTAAGTTTACGGGGGGGGGGGGGGGGGGGGGGGGGGGGGGGGTTTAATGCTTGTTTGTGTTTTCTTATTTTTCGTTTTGGATGCATTCAGGTAAGTTTCACGAAAATCCAAAAAGATTTTTCAATTTTTTCACATATATGGCATGCAAAATCCAAAGATAGAGTGTTCATGCATTTAATGTAAGATTGAGTCTAGCTGCATTATGGGAATCATCTCGTTCAAGATAGACAATCTTGCAAGGTTGAATGGCTAGGAACCATAGCGAACTCTTAGCCTTGCGGTTTTTCCCTTTCGACGCTTATGTGCTGTGATTCCTTCAAATTGAACCATACTTGTCAATCTAGAACCTATGTATACATTGAACATGTTCCTTCCCTTTGTTTAGCTTGACCTATGGTTTGTGGAAAATCTCTCTCTTAGCTAGAAAAAACTTAATTTAAGGCTGAATGGCTAAAACGAGAAGAAGCCACAAACGAACCAGGGGTGTGCATAAACCCATACACCTTTGCGTCTCCTTGGCATGATGAAGCAACCGGGACTATGCGTAAACCTGTACCTTCTCTCATTTGTGAAAATCCATTTTCCTACATAATAATTCGGTATGGTGAAGCAGTTGGGACTATGCGTAAACCCGTACTTTCTCAAGCCTGTGTAATCTGCCCCTTTGTCTCTCATACAAATGGTGAAGCAGCTGGGCGGAGGAGTAAGCCCATCACCTTTCACGCTTGTGTATACCATAATATTGAGCCCAAATTGAACAGGTGTAGATAGTTGAAATCAACATTAGAGAGAGAACCACCATAGTTTAGGATAAGGTCTAGCTAAGGTCAAGGAAGTCGAATGATAAGTTCTCTTATTTATAGTCCCTTTTGAAACCCGCACACTGTAGAAATAAGGAGTCAGGTGCCAAGTATTAGTACAATTAGATTATGGTTATTCCAAAGGGATAGTGGCTAACTTGTGGATTTCTGTGAAAGCCTTGGTGAGTTGTCTTTTAAAGGCTATAGAGATTCCTTGTGTCTACACCTCTCTTCCTTCTTAGTTCATTGCACTTGCTTGAGGCCAAGCAAGAACTAAGTTTGGGGGAGTTGATATTTTCGTATTTTGATCACTTTGACAACATTTTATGCACTTTAGAGTCCCTTAGGAGTATTTTCGCATATATCATGCATTTGGAGGCACTTAGGTGCAAAAGAGCTGGATTTGGAGCATTTAGAGGTAAAATTGGCTTAAAGACTGCAAGCATGAGCTTAACGCATAGGGCCTGAACTAAAGACCTTGAAAGCTGAACCTCAAAATCTGGTTTGACGTTCCTAGCTCACATGTACCCCTGAAGATGGGCCAAACTTCTGAAGCTCAGAATTTGGTTTGACCCTCCTAGCTCGCATGTACCCCTGAGGATGGGCCAAAATTTCTGCAAACAGATTAAGCCCTAAAGCCCAGCTCTTTGGTCGGATCTAGCTCGCCTGTATGAATCCAGCGCATCATTGAAGCAGCACCCGAGTTTCATTTTTTTTGTTTTAACCCATCCTTGTTAGATGCTGACTCAGATTAGAGTTTTATATGTTTTGGGGTTCTACAAGTACACCTTATGCAAAAACCGCAAAACCATCTTCTACAACTTAGACAACTTTGAAACTTTTAACATTATTCAATCTTTCAATTCAGCAAAGTGTTTTCTCTGTTTTTCTCTTTGCCTCTGTTTTTCAATACTGTCGTAAATCCAGTTTGTTATGCTGAGAATCTGAAGGAGTTAAGCCTATTTTCTTCTTCAGTTTTCCAAGCCTTTTCTATTTATGTCTTTTTCTGCAATTTCTGGGTTTATTTTTATTGCCATGAGTGAGTAGATCCCTAAGGGTCTCATGAGGAAAATGGTATATCTAGATTCAATTATGGGTTTTTAGCTTCTTTAGGTTTTTGATCTATATATCTAGCTATATGTTTGATTTTAGTGTTGGTTTTATCCTGATAACATGAGACTTGATCAACTTGAACCCCAGATCCGAGAAGTTTTAGGGTTCTAAGCCTAGGTGCAGTTAGGGCAAAAATTCCTATCACAAGAGATTGGCCGTTTAGGTTGTTAGTTGGTTGATTTGAGAACTCGTTCATACTGCCAACATGCTGAGAAATCTGAAAAGAGATTTAGGTTAGATCTCAGTAGGTTGAGATTTCATGTTCATGAGAATGACTTGTTTACCTTGTTTCTGTGTTTATCCACCGTAGATCTCCCTTAATAGGTTGCTAGACAAGTTTAGGAACCCTTATTTTGACCGAAATCACTGACCTTTCTTCTTTATGACCCTGTTTTAGTTTTCTGATTTTCGTTAGTTCATACCCTGCTTGCTCTGTTTAGCTGCTTACTCTGTTTTTCTATTTGCTCTGTTTCTGCTATTATTCGTTGCTCTGCTCAACGTTCACCCTGAAGTCTATTTAACTTGAACTAGACTGGTTTGACATATCCCTTATGCTAGCACCACACTTTGTTTCGATACCTATTGTACTACAATATATCTGATTAATAGAGGCCAAAAACCTTGTTATCACCTCTATGAATTTTAGATCTTTTGTGATCCTTTGCTTATTTGAATATATGCTTTTAATCATTGTAGTTCATATCATTATGATTTTTCATTTGATGTTAACCATTTCAATTCTGGGTTTATGTTTTGTATGATGAAGTTTTTAGTATATAAATTAGAGTTCTTAAGGAAATGGTCAAATTAAGGTAGATCTATGGTTTTCTAGGATTACTTAGGGTTCAATTTTCTTAGATCTCTCTTCAGCTTAAGTGAGTTTAATGCATATTTCTCTTTGATCAATTGAAATCTGATTTAAGGTGTTTCCCACCCACAATGTGTTTGTGAAAATGTTTGAAAGAACTTAAGTTAAGATAACCTTTCCTAGCTCAAGAGATTGATTGTCTAGGATGTTATTAGGCTGTTATAGGTCTGGAATTAATGCCTCTTATGCTATTAATCGTTGATGAAAATCAAGTCTGGTCGTAGTTTAAGTTGAGTCTCTTTGCATGAGAACGAATGTGATTGTTGTGATCCCTCCTAGCCTAGATGTCATCTAAATAGGTTAATAAGAAATTCTTGAACCCCTAGTGATGCTTTGATCATTGATCCCACTCCTCAAAAATCCATTATCATCCATTGTTAATTGCATTTGTTTGTGCTCTCTGTTGATTGCTCTGTTTTTTACTTTCTTAAAATTGATTGAATTGTGTTTATTAAAGGTGATTGTATTCTGGTTGTTAGCTGGTTGCCTAGTTGGATTGACACCTTACTGTGCTACATTGATTGATCATTGTAGTAAGTTTTTATGATGGGTAAAAAGGTTGTTATCAAATTGGTGTCGTTATCAAACGAGTTCTACTTAGCTACAATTACGATTGTTGATTTACTGAGACCAAGTTCTTGTGTGTGTTATAGTAGTATTGTTCTTTATATCATGTTTTTGTTTTTTGGTTGTTTTGCAGGTGCACTCGACCACAACACTCGACCACATCTAGCCCGAGCGACGTGATCTACTCTGCTCTCAGCACGCTCGACCACAACACTCGACCTCACCTTACTCGAGCGTTGATATTCTCCTGGTTTTTGCTGCACTCGATCCAAAGCTTGACCATTGCTAGGTCGAGCATCACTTTCTGCTGCTCGGTTACAGATGCATGCAGACTAGATCTAAAGGCAGTGACAACTTCATCCGCTACTTGGACAACATTAACCAATTGCCTCATGAGTATTTGTGGGAACAGCGGAGTAGGTTAAACGAGGACCATCAGCAATCCGATACAGAACTTGAACCTCGTCCTAGACGTCCATGACACATTGGAGCTGGGGATGCTCCCATCATTCACACCCAACGCCATGGAACTTTTCCACCTGCCATTGCCAATAATAACTTTGAGATTAAGAGTGGCATGATATCTATGGTGCAAAATAGTAAATTTCATGGACTATCATTCGTGTATCCTCTGGACCATCTTGATGTGTTTTGAGAGGCTGACAAGTTTGAACAAAATTAATGGGGTTAGTGAAGATGCTTTGAAGCTGAAGCTATTTCCCTTCTCTCTTGGGGACAAAGGTCACTTATGGGAGAAACATCTTGGGACGCTTGCAAACGTGCTTCCAATTCCAGAACTGCAAAGTTTAGAAATTCCATCTCTGGTTTGGAGCAAACTAATTCTGAAACTTTCTTCGAGGCTTGAAAAAGTTTCATGATGTATCAATCTCAATGTCCTCATCACGGTTACTGTACATAGTCTTTACTTAGTACTCTTTATCGGGGTGTTCTTGCCAAGATCATAATGCTGTTAGACATTGCAAGCAAAGGAAACTTTCTAAATAAAGATATGGATGGTGGCTGGGAGCTGGTAGAGAATTTAGTTTAAGCAGATAGACAGTATAGCGAGGACTATGACAGAAAAGCTAGGGGTCAAGTAGATCATATATGGTTAGTAATAAGGAGCTCAAGGCAATTCAAGAAAAGATGGATAGGTTTCTTTCAGTTCACCACAAGTAGGTTCATCATGTAAGTGATTCAGGTCAGGTTGTGGATGATGAGGACCAAAAAGAAGACGTTAGTTATGTGCATAATCAAGGCAGCTGTTACCGGCCTTACAACAACTATACGCCCAACCCTAACCTATCATAGAAGAACACAAATGTGGCTAATCCCCAAGATCTAGTATATCCACCAAAACCACATCACACAACTCCATCTCAGCCTTATATTCCTAAGCCTCAGTATCCGCAGAACTACCATCACTCACCTACCATTCCACCGAGTTATGAACAGCCAGCACCTGCAACATCCCAGCAACCTCTTGAGGTTATGACATTTTGCAGCAACTACTTAAGGGACAGCCAATGAACTCACTATAAATTTGTTGAGGTACACACTAAGATTGATGCCTCTCATAGTGACCTCCAATGCAAATTTAAGACACTCAATGTCAGGCTCAAATACGGTGAGGGCCAACATGGATCATCCTCTGCAGCAAAAACACCATGGTCATATGACTGCGAAATCAGTGCAAAACCCTAAGGAATATCATGTTAATGTCATTACACTGTGTAGTGGTCGTGAGCTATTGATCCGTGCTGAGAATGCAAGTGACATTGAAGACAGCGTCATTCAGGTTTGGGAGGGCATCCTCTGTGTAGAATAGCCAAATTTTAGCATAGAACAGTTAGATACTGTAACGCTCGACCTACAACCTCGACCACCAAACGGTCGAGCGCCCCTTAAAGCCCCAAATCGATGACGCTCGAGCACGATGCTCGACCACCACAAGGTCAAGCGGCAGCCTCTGCTCCAAGAAATGATGGTCATTTGCACACAAATCCCAAAGTATTTGCTCAACCCCCTTTCAAGCCTCAAATTCCTTTCACACAGAGATTTAAGAAAGATATTGTAGAAAAGTATAAAGCTCTCTTTGAGAAACAGATGAAGGATATTGAAGTAAAGATACCAATACCGGTTGTCTTCATGTTAATGCCCTCATATCAGCAATTTTTGAAGAATGCAGTTAAAGAGAGAACACATGAGGTGGAGGGAATGGTAGTGCTTACACATGCGGTTAGTGTAATTATAAAGAGGAATATGATTCTAAAGAAGCTTGATGATCCAGGGACATTCACCATCCCATGCTCCCTAGGTCCACTTACGTCCAGAAATTACCTATGTGATTTAAGAACATCGATAAGCCTGATGCCTCTCTATGTTGCCAGACGAATGGGATTCGTTAAGTACAAGGCTTGTAAGATCTCTTTAGAAGATTTTCCGGTCTGAGTTGGGGGGATTGAGATTCCCACAGATTTCATGGTTCTTGATATGGGTGAAGAGCCTACGGACCCTTTACTGTTCGGAAGACCATATTTAGCTACAGCAGGGGCAGTAATCAATGTGCCAAAAGGGAAAATCGAACTGAACTTGGGAAAGGACTTTAAAATGACTCTCCACATTCAAGATGTAATGAGGAAACCTAATATTGAAGGCCAGTTGTTCGTGATTCATGAGATAGATGATTTATCGAATCAGTTGTTTGAGGAACTAGTGGAAACAGATCACCTTCAAACTACATTGACAAAAGAGTGTCAAGATGGGTACATTCATTTGGAAAGAGAGGGATACAAGAGGATGTTGGACTCCATCAAACCTATGAAAGAGGTTA
This sequence comes from Lepidium sativum, assembly GCA_023374145.1. Lineage (NCBI taxonomy): Eukaryota > Viridiplantae > Streptophyta > Magnoliopsida > Brassicales > Brassicaceae > Lepidium > Lepidium sativum. The sequence goes on along the minus strand of JAKUCM010000326.1, from coordinate 25,336 downwards.
GTCTGACTGAGAATGCATTAGAGATTGGGGTTTTTTCAAAAATGGTCGCTGGAAATGAGTTATGTGATAAACCAGAATGCTCGAGCCACATGCTCGACCAAGACTGGCTCGAGCATAGTATAGACACTAATTCTGATGATTGGTCTAAGTCGAAATCCCCCAAAGTGGACCTCAAACCACTCCCTTCAAGGCTCAAGTATGCATTCCTCGAGACTAATTCAACTTATCATGTTATAGTGAACGATGCATCGAATGATGAGGAATTTAGTAGATTGCTCTCTGAATTACAATGGTTTAGTAAAGCTTTTGGATATTTTCTTGCTGACATTAGGGGAATTTCACTTGATTTATGTACTCATAGAATTCACCTTGATAATGAGTCTTACTCTAGTAGGGAACCTCAAAGGAGATTGAATCCAAATATGGAATAAGTAGTTAAGAAAGAGATCTTTAAATTACTTGATGTTGTTATCATTTACCCTATTTTAGATAGTCAATGGGTTTCCCTTGTGCATTGTGTTCCAAAGAAGGGAGGATTAACTATTGTTAGGAATGATAATGATGATTTAATTCCTATTAGGACTGTCACAGGGCATACGATGTACATAGACTTTAGAAAGCTGAATTATACATCTAGAAAAGATCATTATCCTCTGCTTTTCATTGACCAAATGTTAGAAAGATTGGCTAATCACTCATAATACTGCTTTCTTGATGGATATAGTGGATATTTCCAAATCCCTATACATCCAAATGATCAAGAGAAAACAACGTTTACTTGCCCTTATGGAATATTTGCATATAGGAGAATGCCTTTTGGTCTATGTAATGCACCTGCCACTTTTCAATGTTGTATAACTTTGGTATTTTCAGATCTGATTGAGGAGATGGTTGAGGTGTTCATGGACGCTTTTTTTGCCAATGGCTCTTCAGTCTCCTCTTATTTGTCGAAATTATACAGGGTTTTATCTAGGTGCGTTGAAATGGATCTTGTGCTCAATTAGGGAAAATGTCATTTCATGGTGCAAGAGGGTAATTGTTTTGGGTCATAAGATTTCAGAGACGAGTATTGAGGTTGATAAAGCTAAGATAGAAGTGATGATGATGTTGCAGCCCCCTAGAACGGTTAAGGATATCTGAAGCTTGTTGGGTCATGCGGGGTTTTATAGACGCTTTATTAAAGATTTTTCTAAGACAGCTAGGCCTCTAACTCGTCTTCTCTGCAAGGATACCGACTTCTCTTTTGATAAGGAGTTCCTTAAAGGCTTTTTAGAGCTTAAAGAAGGCTTGATAACAACACCTATTGTTCAAGCACCAGATTGGACCCTTCCTTTTGAGAAAATGTTTGATGCTATTGATTATGCTGTTGGAGCAGTTATGGGGAAGAAGAAAGACACGAAACTCAATGTTATATCCTATTGATAACAATGTCTTTACTATCAAATAAACCTACTATTATGTTCAATCAATGCAGTACAGTAAGGTGTCAATCCAAGTGGGCAAGCAACTAACAATCTGAATAAAATCTACTCAACCTAATCCAAGCTAATCATGATGAAGGTAAGTATTTTAGTGCAAATTGAACTTGATAAAAATAGAGCACTAAAACAGAGTATTAAAACAAAGTGCGAAATTAGAGCATAAAAAAAGAGCAAAAACAAGGGATAAAAATAGAGCATAAAAACAGAGCAACATGCAAAAACAGAGCAGGCCTAAAACAGAGTTTTGACCCAAATACAGAGCACAAACTGAACACGAAAAAATTAAAAAATGAAGATGGATACTTGAGGTTAGGGATCAATGATCAAAGCATCCCTAGGGGTTCCAAACATGTTGATCAACCTATTTCGATGACCTCTAGGCAAGGAATCACATCAATCACATTCATTCTCATGCAATGAGACCTCCCTTAAACCACAACTAGACTTGATCGTCATCAACGATTGGTGGTTTAAGAAGCAGTAAAAACATACCTAACAAAGCCTAATACACCCTAGATAATCAATATCTTGAGTTTGGAGAGGTTATCTCAACTTATACTCTTTCAAGCATTTATACAAACACCTTGTGGGTGGGAAACACCAAACAATCAGATTTCAATTGATTAAAGATATTAGGCATTAAGCACACTTAAACTGAAAATATATAAGCCTAGTCAACCCAAAACAAGTATGGAAATCCCTAGATCTACTCTAATCTCACCATCTCCTCAAGAACCCTCAACCCATGACCAATATGAACTCGAAGTTTCCTTCGTAACCCCCAGAACTTTCTTTTTCAACAGTCTCAAAATGGAATCTATTCCAGACATATATCCCATGTAGCTTTACTACATCTACTCAAACTTCATGAACAAGAACTTAAACCCAGAAATATAAATCATTAACATCAAAAGATATATCAGGAAGAGATGAACAACAATGATTAAAGACACAAAATCAAATAAACAAAAGAGCAACAAGGATCTAAGACTTTAAGAAGAGAAATTACAAGAGAAAAGTTGAAAAGTTTTTTTGATTAAGAGAAAGCTAAAAATCTGGGTCATTTTGCCTAATTGCATTAAGGGGGTATTTATACTCCACTTTTACAAAAAATCCTAAAAACTCAACTCTGACAAAGTCAACGTTTTTGTGTGTTGAGCGTGTCGGTCGAGCGTCTGTAAGATATGCCAATTCTTCTAGATCACGTCCTGAACTTCAACTCTAGGCCGATTGATTCAACCACGGGTCTTCTTGTAGTCCAAAATCCTCCATAATAAGCTCTTGAAGTGCCTAAAATCCATCCGTATGCAATGTATGCAATACTCAATACCAAATATGCATAATAGATTTAAAAGGCCCTAAAAAGATGATAATAATGCATATGTGAATGCAAAATGTGCTAGATAATACTCGTAAAATACACTAAAATGCAGACACATCAACTCCCCCAAATTTAGTCTTCGCTTGCCATCAAGCAAATGCATAAAGCTAAGAAGGAAGAGATGTTGCTGCCAATAGGAACATCTCACCTCAAACAAACAACTTATCAAACTGAAAACCGTAATCCACACGTGAAACCCTATTCCATTGTAAAAACCACAATCTAATTACATCAAGGCTTAGCATAATAACTGAATACTCCCTAGTACTTTTTGGACTCTAAGAAACACAGATTTGAAACCTATTTCTAAAACTGCAGACTGCAAGAGGGGCTATTGATCAAAAACCTTAGGATTCAACATCCCAAATTCAGCTAGACACTATTAATTCAGCGTTTAAATAACTTCTTATTTCAACTCCTACTTTTGCTCGAACTCATGCTTATTTTCTCCAACTTTATCAATGAACACGAAAAGTACGGGTTTACGCTCAGTCTCATTTCATAATAGGCACCAATGTATTAGCTTTCTCAATGAACCCAAAAATGTACTGGTTTACGCACAGTCCCGGTTCACCTTAGGCAACATCATAATGGTTTTATCAATGAACACAAGAAAGTATATGTTTAAGCAAAGTCCCCGTTCATCTTAGACCAAATTATGCGAGCTGAGTTGTAAGAAGGATGTTTCTATTTTTTTCTATGGTTTACTTTCTACTTAGCTAGCTGAACTCAAGGAAGGATCTTATGCAATGCATCTCTAGCCCCTAATTGGCAAAAATTAAATCTGATTATGAGGAAACAAATTTGGTCCTTTCGAGAAACAATGTAAGCATCAGTTTCTAAGGCCAACGATCTACCAATCACAGCTCAAAAGGGAAGAACCCAAGTTCAAGAGTTCACTATGGTTACTAGCCAATCAACCTAGCAAGACTGTCCATCATTAGCAAGATGATTACCAAAACTCTAGACTCAATCCTATATAAAATGCAATGCGACTACATGAATACTCTGTTTTTGACTGATGGTTTTTCATAGTTTTTCAAATTTTTATGGATTTTATATGCCTTAAATGGTATGCAAATGAACAAATATGCTAACTAAAAAATATTTTTGCGATTTTCAATGCCATAAATCATATTCAAATGATGAAATAAGGAAAATCAAAGCCAGGAATCACAGAAAACAAAGTCAAATATCCTCTAGAACCCTCCCCCAAACTTAAGTTACACAATCTCTTGGGTGTATAAAAACCCGAAAGAGTATCCTAGACCAGCAAGTAAAAAAAAATGCAATGGTATATACAATGATGGGAAAGAGTTTTGTACCTCTCAAACGTTCAAGTAGTAGGCTGCCGTCGCGTGCATAGCCTCTAGTGTATAACCTCCACTCTCCTGGCGATGCTCGGGCTCTTCACGGTCTTGTATAGGTATGGAGCATCCCAGTGGTATCGTCTGACATCCCTCAAAAACTTCTTCTTCCTTTAACCATGAAACTCAGGAGTGTTAACATCTGCGGCAAGATAGTTAGCATAATCGGCAAACCACAGAGTTCCTGGAACACGAGGAGGATCAGTAGGCAGCTGACGAGCCTTATATGTAGATTATATACAATAAACTTGCTCTTCCCGTACACTGTCATCCAGGGGAACAAAATCGTCAATTCGTAGTCTCGAATGGTGGTCTGCAACTCCATTATTTACGTGTCTTTTGTCTTTGATCTCAAGATCAAACTCTTAGAGTAACAGCACCTAAAGAAACAGCCTAAGCTTAGCATCTTTCTTGGAAAGGAGATATTTAAGAGCAGTATGATCCGTGTGTACAATAACCTTAGAACGACAAGATAAGATCTGAATTTCTCAAAGGCAAAAACGATAGCCAAAAGTTCTTTTTCTGTAGTTGCATACTTCCGTTAAGCATAATCAAGTGTTCGACTAGCATAGTAGATTACATGCAACTTCTTGTCTTTTCTCTGGCCCAAAACAGCTCCAACTGCATAGTCACTCGCATCACACATAATCTCAAAAGGTAGTTCCCAATCTGGTGGCTGACCTATTGGTGCACTAACTAAAGCTCCTTTCAAGGTCAGAAAGACTTCCTCGCACTCTTTGGTAAACTCAAGCTTAACATCCTGGCATAGCAATTGAGTGAGTGGTCTGGCTATCTTCGAGAAATCCTTAATAAACCTCATGTAGAAACCGGCATGACCGAGAAAACTTCTGATTTCCTTTACTATGGTTGGCGATTTCAAGCTTGTCATTACTTCAATCTTTGCCTTGTCAACCTCGATTCCTTTCCCTAATATCTTGTGACCGAATACAATCCTCTCTGTAACCATAAAATGACACTTCTACCAATTTAACACTAGATGCTTGTCTTGACAACGTTGGAGACCCTGCAAAGATTAGAAAGACAACCAGAGAAAGACGAACCATACAGAGAAATGTCATCCATAAAAACTTCCATAATATCCTCAATCCCAACAGTGAAAATAGACATCATGCATCTTTGAAAAGTAGCTGGACCATTGCATAATCAAAATAGCATTCTGCGATATGCAAATGTACCATAAGGACATGTGAAAGTTGTCTTTTTGTGATCCTCAGGATGAATGAGAATCTGAAAGAAACCTGAATAACCATCTAAAAAGCAATAGTACGAATGGTTAGCCAATCTCCCATGCATTTGATCCATGAAGGGCATAGGAAAGTGATCCTTCTTAGTAGAGAAATTTAAAGTCCTGAAATCAATACACATCCTATGACCCGTGACAATTCTGGTAGGTATTAATTGATTATTTTCATTCTTAACTACAATAATGCCTCTTTTCTTAGGTACGACATGGACATTAGTAACCCAATTACTATCGGATATAGGATATATGCATAGGCTATCATCTCCTCAATCTTCTTACACGAATCCAACATTCAGGTATAACTTGTTGCTTCGTTGTTTGCAAACCAACATTTAGACTCTATCCTTGTAAGTGCCAGCTCAAGAGGGTCTTCAACAAATATCTCTTCATTCAGTTCTTCTGCAATTTCTTCAGAAGCGTCAACAGAAAAAAGTCATGCCATTAGACATCGGTTTTTTCAGCATCTTGTCAATCTCAAATCTCATCTTCCTATCCTGATGACATCAATCATAGGACCTACTGTTGTGAGAAAAGGTCGACCTAAAATGAGAGGATCCGTAGGTTTTTCATCTAGCTTCAGCACTACAAAATCTGTTTTTACTAATGTATTCCCAACTTCAACATCAAGATCCTCGAGAATACCCACTAGATATTTCATTAAACGATCTGCAAAGATAATAGAGATCTTGGTTTGCTTGAAGTTCAAGAATCCTAACCTTAATGCTACATAATATGGCATTAGGTTTACACTAAAGCCTAGATCACACAACGAACGCTCAAAAGTCACGGAACCTATCCGAACTGAAAGTACAAATCGTCCAGGATCTTCTTCTTTCTTAGGGAACCGATTTTGAAGTCTAGAACTGAAATCTAGGCGTGATCATCATCACTCTATCTTCTCCTATGAACTTGTTCGCCACTAGGCTTTTGACATAGCTCTTAAGTGAAGGTATCATTTGCAAGGTATCAACATAAGGTAACCAAATAGACAGATCTGATAATAACTCCTTACATTTGGCGTTCTCCAAGTCCTTTTCAGATTTCTTCGGTGGGATGGGGTATGGTGGTACTGGTACATATGATCTCTCAGTAGCTACTGATTGCTTATGAGGTACCCATCCTGGCGATGGTTCTGCCTCAGATGCTAGAGAATACTCTGGTGTCGGCGTAGGTGTGGCTGTTTCATCATAAATCTCTTCAGCCCTATCATCCTCAACATCGAGCACTACTCTCTCTTGTCTCAGTTTTTGGGATTTTGCTTCAAGTTCCCTACCACTTCTCAACATAACAGCATCACAAGCTTGATGATCATCATTCGAACCCAGAAGGGAGGTTGTGTTTTCCATCTTAGACATAACATAATCAATCCTGGAACTCAACTCTGAGTACATCACTCCCATTTGATTATTGATTTCAGATATAGTCCTAGATTGTCCCTGAATGACCTGCTCTAATAAAGTTTTAATCTCGTCATTAGATGAAGGAGTAGGACCAGTTGTAGTCTTTTGCTCGGTGTAAAGTACTTCCAATTGAGAGTCCTGAAGATTAGATTTCTTCTCGATGGATAAATCTTAACAAACTTCCTCTTAGACACACTTGAAGCTATAAACTGATCTAACTTCTCACCTATCCCTACGATTTTGTCCATCTTAGATGAATATTCTTCGTGATCACGTAAACCCCCTGTACTCACAGCCAAATTCTCAATCAGTTGAAAAGCGCTTTCATTCGTGTTTGTAGTGAAATTCCCCTTGCTCGAAGCATTAAGTAGCTTCTTGAAACTCCAACTCAATCCACTATAGAAGGACTTCAAAACTTGTGCATCGCTGAAACCATGGTGTGATCCCTTCTATATCCTTTCAACTTACCCCATGCTTCTCTAAAAGATTCATCGTCTCTTCGATGAAAGTTTGAAATCTGGTTCTTCAACATAGCAGTGTTTTCTTTGGTAAAGAAGTGCTCCAAAAACTTGTTTCTAACTTGTTCCTATGAAGTTAACGACCCTGCTAGTAAAGACTGAAGCCATTTGGTCCCCTCTCCTTCCAAAGAGAACTTGAAAAGTTTGCACTTAGCATAGTTCTCAGGGATTCCTCTAGGTGATGTTGTACTGCAGATTTCCTCAAATTTTTCAAGATTATCAATAGGGTTTTCAGTAGGGAAACCGTGAAAGGTAAATTGTCTAACCAATGCTATCAACTCATGATCAATGCAAACCTCTTGTAAACTAACAGAAATCACAGATCGACATTGATAGTAGTTATTTCACCGATGGCCCTTCTTGGCATTTGTTATATCCTAGCATCTTTTTCCTGTTTCAGCTCTTCAATCTTTCGCCTTAACTGTTCCTGGCTCGTAGAATCAGCTATGTTTTCCTCTCCGTTAGCCATTATAAAATCAATACCTGAAAAACAAAACAAAGAAATAAAAACAAAAGGTAAACGAAGGTGTCTTAGTCTCTAACTCAATACATAATCGAAAGGTAATGTTATTGGTCCCCGACAACGTCGCCAAAAACTTGATACTACAAGTTTTTGCCCTATATCCTACTGCAAGTGCACAACAAACAAAATAGTATTTAGCGATCGAATCCACGAAGACCAATTATCACACTAACGATTGAATTATGTAACTAGAGCTAAGTCATTGGATATTTTGAGTGAAATCGATTGTAACTAGGAAATTTAATGTAAACAATATCTAAAGCATCAAGCATCAAGGTTAGGATGAGGAATCTATTCTGGCAAGTTTAGCTCCGTTCTCGACTAAGAAATAACAATTGACTAACCTACTCTCGCAGCGATAATCACTATGCCTAGATCCTAGAGATACTAACTCTCCTTGGTTCTAGAATTCTAACCATGCAGTATTGACAGTTCCTAAGTGTCCACAACCCAACCTAACATCAACTCTCGTTGGTAGTGAAGGATTTGCTTAGCTAGAAAGCTTTTGATTCTTATTAAACTTCTGGGATAATAAGTAACTTGAGATCATAGATTAGTTAACTAATCTAATCTAAGCATTAACCATGTTTCTAGGCTGAGATCCATAGTTGAAACTTATTTGTTCCTCACCCTTAAGTCCCTTAAGATCCTTAGAATACCCTAAACTTGACTATGAACTACTCAGACATGGAAATAAAGAACAAGCAAGCAATTGTAAAGAAATTCATAGAAAACTCAGAATAGATGGAATAGAGGTTTAGGAATCCTTTTCCAATGATGTAGAGATATGAATTCTTCTCCTCTAGGTTGTTACAACAAGAGTCTGCAACTTTTTTTTTGACCTAAAAGCCCCTTAAAAACGTGTTTTTAACCTAATATATAGAGTAAACCAAACTGGTACAAAAATAAGGAAATCTGGTTTTCCCTTTGCAGGGTCTTGGATCGATCAATCCTTCAACTGCTCGATCGATCAATGTTCTCATTTGATCGTGAAGCTTCCGAATCGTGCAAAGGATCGTGCGAAACTTCTTCTTAAATAGCTCGATCAATCTCTGACTGCTTGATCATGCAGTGGATCGTGCGTAGTTTTTCATATCTAAAATTGCGATCGATCGATCTTGGTGTTGATTGATCGATCGTTTAGCTCATAGTGGAAAAATCCAAAGTTAAGTTCCAATCTTGCTCAGCATGTGGAATCCAAAGTATCCTTGCGTTTTGTACCTGAAAAGACTCTAAAAACACGACAAAGACTAAAGAAAACATATGAATTTGTAAGCTATAAGTTGGTATGAACGAGGTATATCAACGCTCGAGGTCGATGCTTAATCGCACTGTGGTCGAGCGTTGCCTTTGTGTAGCGGAATGATCAGTTATCGGCAAGAGGAAGTCTTTGAGACCTTCTTTACTCGGCTCATAAGCTTCTGCAAAAAAGAAAGGAAAACAAGAGATAGGGAGTTTAGTGAGAGAATGAGAATTGGTGTGAATGAGAGGGGAAAGGGTCTTCCTCTTCATATAGGGAGCTAAAGATATGAAGGAAATCTTTTAAAATCTTTTCAAATTCGAAATTCAAATTAGGATCAAATCAAATCTTTTCAAATTTATTATAAAATATATGGCATTTAAAGATAGATTAACCCCTTTTTCCTCTTTTTCGCAGTCAATGTCTCCTCTTTTGAAGCTTTTGGCAGGCATAGGAGCGCAGACCTCTGATTGGAGAGGAAAGAGGGACGCTCGAGCAGGGTGCTCGGCCAGGATTTGGTCGAGCGTCAGTCTGTCACATTAAAAACTACGCTCGAGTGGGACCCTCGACCAGAGGTTGGTCGAGCGTTGTCCCATCATGTTGGTTCGGGTCCCACTCGTCCTATCTTGGCCCCACCTTCCTCCAAAACGCACAAAAAAAACTTCCAAATGTATGCAGATGAAATAAATGCAATTAAAAATCAAATCTATAAGATTACCAAAAATAAATTGGGTATGTTTGTACAAACGATATTTTTGGGATTGCCTCCCAACTGCGCTCGTTTATAGTCTCGAGCTTGACTCCCTCATATACAATGGAGATGAGGTGGCTCATCGAGAAGAACCCAAGTTCTGTCGGGAATCATGCAGTCAGCCAACTATGGCTTAACTTTGTGGCCATTCACGGTAAACTCTTCTCCTTTGTTGTTCCTCAAAGTAATAGCTCCATAGTGTAGAACGTGTAGTACCTTAAACGGACCAGAACACTTCGATCTAAGGTACCCGGAAACAGATTGAGCCTAGAGTTAAAGAGGAGCACGTGATCACCGATTGTTATTGTCTTTGACTGAAATTTTTTGTCATGAGTTGCCTTGGTACGATCCTTATATGTCTTAGATCTGACATATGCCTCAAATATGATCTCCTCTTATTCATGCAAATCCGTTTGCCTCTTTTCTTGGGCTGTCAAGAAATCGAAATTCAAAAGCTTAGTAGCCCAAATCGACTTGTACTCGAGCTCAACCGCCAAATGACATGATATCCCATAGTGTAGCTGAAATGACGTAATATGCATCTTAAAAGCCGTCCTATAGGCCCAAAGAGTATCGTCCAATCTAGCGGCCCTATCACGCTTAGGTACCCCTCCTACCTTTATCAGAATAGACTTTATCTGTCTATTGGACACTTCAACCTGTCGACTCGTTTGGGGATGATATGGAGTTGCCACCTTGGGTCTAACCCCATGCTTCTTGAGCAACCTCTCAAAAAACTTTGCTAATGAAATGGGGTCCTCCATCACTAATCACCACTCCTGGCTTTCTAAATCTAGGAAATATGATATGCTTAAATAATTTAAGCACCATCTTTGCATCATTTGTGGGGCATGCAATAGCTTTCACTCACTTAGAAACATAATCCACAACAACCAGAATGTAGCTGTTCCCCAAAGATGGTGGGTTAAAAGGTCCCTTGAAATCAATTCCCCAACAATCAAACACTTCTATCTCCAAGATAGGATTATGAGGCATCTCGTTCCTCTTGCCTATACTGCCCATCTTTTGACAAGGGTCACATCTAGATATAAACTCTTGACAGTCCCTGAAGATGGATGGCCACCATAAACCGGATGGAAGAATCTTTTGTGCTGTCTTGAATGTTGCAAAGTGGCCACCATATGTAGATCCATGACAATGATCCAATATCCCTTTAACTTCCTCCTCTAACACACAGTTCCTGAAAAGCCTATCAGATCCTTTCTTGTAGAGATACGGTTCATCCCAGAAATACTGCTTGACATCGGTGAAGAATTGTTTTCTTTCGTAGGAGTTCAAAGTCTTAGGTAGTTCACCAGATCGACATACCATGGAAAGCAAGTCCCAGAAAGTCTGGAACCGATCAAAAAAAGTCTTATCCTGCTAGTGTGCAGACGCTCGAGTGTCTGGCAGAGAAGCTCAAAAGCTGTTCTTCTAGCATATCATCGTCCATTGGCAGATACACTTTCACCTGCATCCTAGATAGGTGATCCGTGACATTGTTTTCTACCCAAGGCTTATCTACCACTTATATATCAAATTCTTGCAACTAATAAAATCCTCCTAAGCAATCTAGGCTTAGTATCTTTCTTCTTCATTAAGTACCTTAGAGCTGCATGTACTATGACTTTCAATCCAACCAAGTAAGACCTGAACTTCTAAAAGGCAAACACCACTGCAATTAATTCTTTATATGTTGTGGCATACTTCACTTGTGCCTCATCCAGTCTTCTACTAGCATAGTATATAACATTGAGGTTCTTATTCTTCCTTTGCCCCAGGAATGCTTCAACATCATAATCGCTAGCATCCCACATTATCTCAAAAAGGAGAGTACAATCTCGTGCTTAAACAATATGTGCTGTCACTAATGCTTCTTTAAGCTCCAGAAAAGCTTTAAGACACTCTTCATCAACGATGAACTTGGTTTCCTTACAAAGGAGACGGGTTAGAGGTCTACGTGTCTTCAAAAAGTCCTTAATGAAGCGTATCTAGAACCCTGCTTGTCCAAAGAAACTCCGAATATCCTTAACTATTTTGGGAGGTTGTAGCTGAACCATCACTTCTATCTTGGCTTTGTCAACCTCGATTCCTTTCTCTGATATCTTATGACCTAGGAAAATACCCTCGTGCACCATGAAGGGACACTTTTCCCAATTGAGCAAAAGGTCTGTTTCAACACACCTAGATAAAACCTTGCACATATTCGACAAACAAGAGGAGAAAGAAGAGCCATAGACAGAGAAGTCATCCATGAACACCTCAACCATCTCCTCAATCACATCCAAAAATATCGAAGTCATGCAATGCTGAAAGGTAGCAGGTGCATTACACAAACCAAATGGCATTCTCCAATATGCAAAGGTGCCATAAGGGCAAGTAAAGGTTGTCTTTTCCTGATCATTAGGATGTATAGGAATCTGGAAAAATCCACTATATCCATCAAGGAAACAATAATATGAGTGATTAGCTAGCCTCTCAAGCATTTGATCAATGAAAGGTAAAGGATAATGATCTTTCCTAGATGCAGAATTCAACTTCCTAAAGTATATGCACATCCTATGCCATGTGACAGTCCTAGTGGGAATTAAATCATCATTCTCATTCCTAACAACATTTATTCCTCCATTCTTGGGCACATAATACACAGGAGATGCCAATTTAGTATCTGAAATTGGGTAAATGATGTCACCATCTAGCAATTTTAAAATTTCATTCTTAACAACCTCTTTCAAGTTTGGATTTAATCTCCTTTAAGGCTCCCTGCTAGAGCAGGATTCATTTTCAAGGTGAATACTACGAGTACACAAATCAGGTGAAATTCCCCTAATGTCAGATAATGAATATCCTAATGCTTTCCTAAACCATTTCAATTTAGCAAGCAACATACCTAACTCATCATCATTTAATGCATCATTCACAATTACCATATATGTTGAATTAGGTCCAAGAAATGTGTACCCGAGCCCCGAGGGGAGTGGTTTGAGGTCTACTTTTATAGATTTAAGCTCTGACCATTCGTTGGGATTTACCAGATTTTGACATCCGACCGAGGTGTGGTCGAGTGTTCTGATCGAGCGTAGGTAATCTGTGGCAGAATCATGACACTCGACTAAGTGGTGGTCGAGCGTCATGGTCGAGTGTACAGTCTCAAATGAATCTTCCCCTTTAAAAGGATTGTAAGAGTCCATCAACTTCTTGTAAGCCTCTGTTTCCAAATGAATGTACCCATCACGACCCTCTTTTGTCAAAGCAGTGCTAAGGTGATCTCCTGCCACTAATTCCTCGAATATTTGCTGAGATAGATCATTTATCTCTTGGACTACAAACAGCTGACCCTCAATAGTTGGTTTCCTCATCACATCACTGATGTTGAAAGTCATTTTGAAGTCCTTCTCCAAATTCAGTTCAATCTCCCCTTTAGGTACATTTATCACTACTCATGCAGTGGCCAATAATGGCCATCCAAACAGCAGAGGGTCTTTGGGCTCTTCTCCCATATCAAGAACCAATAAGTTTGTTGGGATTTCCACTCCTCCAATTTGAACCTGTAGATCTTCCAAAATGTCATGCGGAATCCTTACTCATCTATCATTTAAAACCAAAGAGATCTTGCAGGTCTTGTAATTATCAAACCCCAAACACTTGGCAACTGAGAGTGGCATCAAGCTAATCGATGCCCCTACATCACATAAGCAATTCCTGAACGTAAAGGGACCTAAGGAGCATGGGATTGTGAACATCCCTGGATCATCAAGCTTATTTGGTATGAATTTCTTCTGTATAACATCACTTACCTCATGTGTTCGCATAACCATTCCTTCAACTTCTTGTGTACTTTCTTTGGCTGAATCTTTCAAAAACTTCTGGTAAGGGGGCATTAGCATGAATGCATCAAGTATTGGTATCTTCACCTCAATATCCCTCATCTGTTTTTTCCAAAAGAGCCTTATACTTGTCTACATCATCTTTCTTGAATCTCTATAAGAAAGGAAGTTGGGGTTTGAAAGGGGGTGGAGTAAACGACTTTGGTTCATTCTGCAAGTCACTCACCGTTTTGGGTTCAGTAGGCGACGTTCGACCAAGTGGTGATCGAGTGTCATGGTCGAGCATTGGCAGATTGGGCGGTTTCATGCTGATTTATGTCTCGTCTTTGAGGAGGCTATCCTCCCCAACCTGAATGACACTGTCCTCAGAGGCATCTGCATTCTCAGCACGGATCAGTAACTCATAGCCTCTACGAAGTGTAATGGCGTTGGTGTGATATTCCTTTGGGCTCTGAATAGCTTTTCAAGGTAGTTGTCTAGTGGGTTTAACAGTAGATGAGGCGCCTTGTTGATTCTCCACATACCTGAGGCGGGCATTAAGAGTATCAAACTTGCAGTGGAGGTCATTATGTGAAGCATCAATCTTAGTGTGTATCTCAACAAAATTCCTATTTAATTCAGAGGCTGTAGCTGTCTAGACTTTGGGGTTTTGCTGTAAAATGTCCATAACCTCAGGGGTTTGTTGGGGTTGAGTATGGGTGTGGGATTCATATTCAGGTGGTATGGTGGGAGGGTGATGATGATTTTGTTGATACTGCGTTTTGGGGACAAATGGTTTCGATTGAGGTTGGTTGTGCAGTTTTGGTGGATACACCTGATCTTGGGGATTAGCCACATTGGTGTTCTTGTAGGAGAGGTTAGGGTTGGGTTTATCTTCATCCTCAACAACCTGTTCTACCTCACTCACATTATGAACCTATTTTTGATGAACTAAAAGCAACATATCTACTTGTCTTGTATGACTTTGAGTTCCTTCCTACTAACCACGTCAAGATCCGCTGTACCCCGAGAAGTCCGATCATAGTCTTCACTATACTGCATAACTGCTTGGGCTAAGTTCTAAACAAGTTCCCAACCATCATCCATGTCCTTGTTCATAGAGTTCCCATTGCTTGCTGTGTCCAACAACATGCAAATTTTGGGAAGAACACCCCTGTAAAGAGTACTAAGAGGGGACTTAGTATTGAACCCATGATGAGTGCATTTAGATTGGTACATCTTGAACCGTTCCCATGCCTCAGAGAATGTCTCAGAATTGGTTTACTTGAAACCGGAGATGGAATTTTGAAGCTTTACGTTTCTGGAATTTTAAATGAATTTGCCCAGAAAAGCATGTTTGCAAGCATCCCAAGATGTAATAGACCCTTGAGGAAAGTGTTTTACCCATAGGTGAACTTTGTCTCCAAGAGAGAAAGGAAACAGCCTCAGCTTCAGAGCATCCTCACTAACCCCATTTATCTTGGTCAAACTGGTCAGTGTCTCAAACTCATCAAGATGATCCAGCGGATCCTCAAATGGAAAGCCATGAAATTTGTTATTTTGTACCATGGAGATCATACCACTCTTAATCTCAAACTTGTTATTGGCAATGGCGGGTGGAACAATTCAATGGCGTTGAGTGTGAATATTGGGAGCATCACCAGCTCCAGTGTGTTGTGGGAGCCTAGGATGAGGTCCCAGCTCAGTAGTTTGTGCCTGGTCTTCCATCTCAACCTAATCATGAAGCTCCTCGTTCATTCTATTCCACTGCACCCGTAAATATTCACGGGGTAACCGGTCTATGTTGTCTGAGTAAGTGATGAGATTTTCACTGCCCTTGGATCTGGTATGCATGCAAATAGGATTAGACAGCAAAAACGGACACTCGACCAAGAGGTGGTTGAGCGATGATTTTGAGTGTTCTGGGAACAGAGAAAATCACGGCGCTTAAGCTATGTGAGGTCGAGCGTCGTGGTCGAGCGTTCTTGCAAAACAGCCAAAACCCAGAAATAAGCTATAAAGAACGGAACTATCAGAACACACACTAGAACTTGGTCTCAGGAACGTTATAACACTAATTGTAGCTAGCTATGACCCATGTGGCAACGACGCCAATTTCATAACAGTGTTTTTACTATCAAATAAACATACTGTTATGTTCAATCAATGCAGTACAGTAAGGTGTCAATCGAAGAAGGCAAGTAACTAGAAATCAGAATACAATCTACTCAACCTAATCCAAGCCAATCATGATTAAGGTAAGTATTTTAGTGCAAACTGAACTTGATAAAAACAGAGCACTAAAACAGAGTATTAAAACAGAGTGCGAAAACAGAATAAAAACAGAGCAACGTGCAAAAACAGAGCAGGCCTAAAACAGAGTTTTGACCTAAAAACAGATCACAAACAGAACACAGAAATTAAGGAAAAAGATGAGTTCTTGAGGTTAGGGATCAATGATCAAAGCATCCGTAGGTGTTCCAGACTTGTTTATCAACCTATTAAGATGACATCTAGGCAAGGCATCACATCAGTCACATTTATTCTCATGCAATAAGACCTCCCTTAAACCACACCATACTTGATCCTCATCACTGATTGGTGGCTTAAGAGGCAGTAAACACAGACATAACAATGCCAAATAACACCCTAGACAATCAGTCTCTTAAGCTAGGAGAGCTTATTTCAACTTAAGGTCTTTCAAGCATTGACACAAATACCTTGTGGGTGGGAAACACCAAACAATCAAATTTCAATTGATCAAAGAGAAATAGGCATGAAGCACACTTAAACTGAAGAGATCCAAGGTTAATCAACCCTAAACAAGTCTGGAAATCCCCAGATCTACCATAATCTCACCATCTCCTCAAGAACCCTACTAGATTTACTCAAACTTCATGAACAAAAACTTAAACCCAGAAATATAAATCATTAACATCAAAAGGTATATCAGGAAGAGATGAACAACAAGACAGAAAATCAAATAACCAAAGGATCAACAAGGATCTAAGATTTTAAGAAGAGAAATTAAAAGAGAACAGTTGAATATTCTTTTTGATTAAGAGAAGGCTAAAAATGTGGGTCATTTTCCCTAATTACATTAAGGGGGTATTTATACTACACATTTACAAAAAATCCTAAAAAGTCAACTCGTACAAAGTCAACGTTTTTGTGGGTCGAGCGTGTCGGTCGAGCGTCTGTAAGATATGCCAAATCTTCTAGATCATGTCCTGAACTTCAATTCTAGGTCGATTGATTCATCCACGGGTCTTCTTGTAGTCCAAAATCCTCCATAATAAGCTCTTGAAGTACCTAAGATCCACCCTTATGCAATGCTCCATACCAAATATGCATAATAGATTTAAAAGGCCCTAAAAAGATGATAATAATGCATATGTGAATGCAAAATGTGCTAGATAATGCCCCCAAAATACGCTAAAATGGAGACACATCAACTCCCCCAAATTTAGTCTTTGTTTGCCATCAAGCAAATGCATAGAGCTAAGAAGGAAGAGAGGTTGCTGCCAATAGGAACATCTCACCTCCAACAAACAACTTATCAAACTGAAAACCGTAATCCACATGTGAACCCCTATTCTATTGTAGAAACTTCAATCTAATTACATCAAGGCTTAGCATAATAACCGAATAATCCCTAGTACTTTTTGGACTCTAAGAAACACATATTTGAAACCTATTTCTAAAAGTGCTGACCGCAAGAGGGGCTATTGATCAAAAACCTTAGGATTCAACTTCCCCAAATTAAGCTAAACACTATTAATTCAGCATTTAAATAACTTCTTATTTCAACTCCTACTTTTGCTCGAACTTATGCTTATTTTCTCCAACTTTATCAATGAACAAGAAAGGTACGGTTTTACGCTCAGTCCCATTTCACAATAGGCATCAATATATTAGCTTTCTCAATGAATACAGAAAAATACGGGTTTACGCACAGTCCCGGTTCACCTTAGGCAACATCATAATGGTTTTATCAATGAACACAAGAAAGTACAGGTTTACGCAAAGTCCCTGTTCATCTTAGACCAAATTATGCGAGCTAAGTTGTAATAAGGATGTTTCTATTTTTTTCTATGCTTTACTTTCTACTTAGCTAGTTGAACTCAAGGAAGGATCTTATGCAATGCATCTCAAGCCCCTAGTTGGCAAAAATTAAATCTGATTATGAGGAAACAAATCTGGTCCTTTCGAGACACAATGTAAGCATCAGTTTTTAAGGCCAATGATCTACCAATCAATGTTCAAAAGGGAAGAACCCAAGTCCAAGAGTTCACTAAGGTTACTAGCCAATCAACCTACCAAGATTGTCCATCATTAGCAAGATGATTACCAAAACTCTAGACTCAATCATATATAAAATGCAATGCGACTACATGAACACTTTGTTTTTTACTGATGGGCTCTTTAGGAGATGTGTGGCATAAAGAGAAGTAAGAGGGATCATAGAGCACTGTCATGGATCCACATACGGTGGTCATTTTGCTACCTTTAAAATGGTACAGAAAGTTCTTCAATCTGGTTTGTGGTGGCCATCCATGTTTAGATACTCCTAAGAGTTTATTTCCAAGTGTGATCCTTGTCAAAGTATGGGAATCATAAGCATGAAGAATGAAATGCCTTAGAATCTTATTTTGGAGATAAAAGTGTTTGATTGTTGGGGAATAGATTTTATGAGACCCTTTAATCCACCATCTAATGGGAACATGCCCTAAAAATGATGCTAACGTAGTGTTGAAATTATTCAAAATCATCATATTTCCCAGATTTGGAGTGCCAAGAGTGTTGACTAGCGATATGGAGGATCCCATATCTTTAACAAGGTCTTTGAGATTTTGCACAAGAAGCATGGGGTTAAACACAAAGTGGCAACTCTTTATCATCCTCAAACGAGGTGAGCAGGTAGAGGTGTCCAATAGACATATCAAGTCTATTCTAGCTAAGATAGTTAGGATCTCTAGGCGTGATTGGGCAGCCAAATTAGATAACACTCTTTGGGCTTATCAGACTGCTTTTAAGACATCGATTGGGAAAACACTGTTTTAGCCATATTAGATAACACTCTTTGGGCCATATAGTCAAGCCATACTTAGCTAATGATGCAATTCCCGAGGGGACTTTGGTTCTTCTCAATGAGCCACCTCATCTCCAATGAATATTAGGGAGTCAAGATCGAGACTATAAATGAGTGCTGTTGGGAGGCATTTCCAATGATATACTTTGTATATACATTTTGTTTAGCATATAGTTTTAGCATATCCGATTTTTTTTGGGACTCTTGTTGATTTCATTTTATTTGCATTTATTTCATTTTGCATAAGCTTGGAGTGTTTTTTGGGTGTTTTGCATGCAATGTGGGGCCAAGACAGGACAAGGGGGCCCAAAACTGGTGAGATGGGACAATGCTCAACATGGGCCTGGTCGAGGATCCCACTCGAGCGCGTATGTCTGTCCTTTGGCAGAAAATGGTCGACAAGCGTCTGGTCGAGGGTCCCACTCGAGCGTGCTTTCCTTGTCCAATTGCCAGCATGCGGTCTTGTACTTGACAAAAGCAAAGAAACAATCACTAATTGGATGAAATTCACTGCGAAAAAGAGGAAATGGGAGTCAATCTACCTTTAATGCCATTATTGAATATTAAATTTGAAACATTTGATTTGATCTCCATTTAAATTTGAATTTTGAAAAGATTCCCCTCTGAATTTTGAAAAGATTCCCCTCTTATCTCTTGGACCCTATATAAAGAGGACGACCCTCTTCCTTCTTATTCAGTTCAATTCCCAATCTCTCACTAAATTCTCCTTTTAGTCTAAATCTCTTTTGGAGAAGCTAATTGCTGGAGTAAAGAAGATCTCAGAGGCGGTTCTTGTCAGCAATAACCGATCCACCGCTGAAAAGTGGACGCTCGACCACCACGAGATCGAATGTCAACCTCGAGTGTTTTCTCCACAACCTGCTCCGACAAAATACCACCATGTCTAATCAGAAAGCATGTCATGCAGGCCTTCTCCGATTAAGGGCAACAAATAATGTGAGGTACAGAAGCTCACCTCACCAAGGAGAATCATCCAAGAGCAAATCCAAAACCCAACAAGAAAAAGAGGAGGAAGTTGATTCCCCAATCAGCCAGTGAGACAGGAGATGAGCTTGAATACATCGATGAGGAGAATGTGATAGTGGAGTATCAGGGGGGGTGAACCTGATGAGGATATTGAGCCACAATTTATCAAGGAAACATTCCATGCAGCTGGATATGAGAATAAGGGCGCCGATGAAGCTAGGGAGATTATGTTAGGTGGGCTAAGGGAGAAAGAATTGAAGAAGAACAGTGATGTGAACAGGGATTCACAGAATTTGGGAAGAATGGATTTTGTTGGAACCCGCTATCCGTGCAAAGAAGCACTCGATTCAATGGGTCTTACCAGGGATGTGGATCTTTTGCTGGAGAACTGCGGGTTTTCTACATTTGTTTTACATACAGCTCGAGCCTATAAAGAGGACACCATCCAATTCCTAACCACAGTCCACATGGTTCTCTATTACCCTGGAAATATGAACCTTCAAAAGAAGGAAAGTGGTGGGTACATTTCGTTTCCCTTGAGCCGAATCAGAAAGCTATGGACCAAATTTTGATAGGGAAGAACTCGAAGACTTATGGTAGATGATATCTACTACAAAGAGCCGATACTCGTCCTCTAGATCCAAAGCATCTCTGATTCAGAATCCCACTTTGAAGTATTTTCGAATGATCCTTGCAAACACATTCTTCTCTCGTTTTACAACAGGAAATAAGAACCTTGGGGAAATGAAGATAATGATCACTGCAGTTAAGCAGACAGTAGAAACAAGGATGGCGGTTCTCCAATTATGGGAGATAGGAATGAAGCAGGTTTAACAATTTCGTTTGCCAACCAGCTTACCACTTATCGAGATTGGGCTAGAGAAAACCGAGCTGGTGGAAGTGAGGGTAAAATCATAATAGAGGGTTTGTGACATGTATTCTAGAGAGGTGTGGGGTCCCTATTGAAGAAGGAGATTCGGCAGAACCGCGATTCATGGATCTCGATCATTTGAGGAGGTGTCTCTATTTGTCTACTGTGCGGGTGCACATGAACCATGTTTACTTATTTCAGGTCCATGAGGCATATCAGTTTGAAGAATTCACTCCACCTCCACGACAAGGGGTCCCAATGAAAGAAGCCCACCAACATATTGGTCAGTTGCAGAAGATGAATCAGTGGCTTATTGATAACAATGTTTTTACTATCAAATAAACCTACTGTTATGTTCAATCAAGGTAGTACAGTAAGGTGTCAATCCAAGTGGGCAAGCAACTAGCAATCAGAACACAATCTACTCTACCTAATCCAAGCAAATCATGATTAAAGTGAATAATTTAGTGCAAACTGAACTTGATAAAAACAGAGTACTAAAACAGAGTACTAAAAACAGAGTGCGAAAACAGAGCATGAAAACAAAGTAAAAACAGGGGATACAAACTGAGCCTAAAAACAGAACAACGTGCAAAAACAGAGAGGGCACAAAACAGAGTTTTGAACCAAAAATAGAGCACATTCAGAGCATGAAAATCAAGGAAGAAGATGGGTTCGTGAGGGTAAAGATCAATGATCAAAGCTTCCTTAGGAGTTCCAGACTTGTTTATCAACCTATTTAGATGACCTTTAGGCAATGAATCACATCAATCACATTCATTCTCATGCAATGAGACCTCTCTTAAACAACAACCAGACTTGATCCTCATCAACGATTGTTGGCATAAAAGGCAGTAAACACAGACCTAACACAGCCTAATAACACCCTAGACAATCAATCTCCTTAGCTAAGAGAAGTTACCTCAACTTAAGCTCTTTCAAGCATTTACACAAACACCTTGTGGGTGGGACACACCAAACAATCAAATTTCAATTGATCGAAGCGAATATCTAAGCCTATTCAACCCCAAACAAGTCTGGAAATCCCTAAAACTACCCTAATCTCACCATCTCCTCAAGAACCCTAATGGATAAACTCAAACTTCATTAACAAGAACATAAATCCAGAAATATAAATTGTTAACATCAAAAGATAGATCAGGAAGAGATGAATAACAATGATTAAAGACAGAAAATCAAATAACCAAAAGATCAACAAGGATCTAAGATTCAAAGAAAAGGAAAATTACAAGAGAAAAGTAGAAAAGTTTTTTTTTTGCTTAAAAAGAGGCTAAAACGTTCTAGGATTTGCTTAATTACATTAAGAGGGTATTTATAGACCCTTTTACAAAATGCCCTAAAAAGTCAACTCCAGAAAAAGTCAACTTTTTATGGGTCGAAAAACCGCTCGACCAAGTGATGGTCTAGCGGGTTGGTCGAGCATCGAGTTATATGCTAGATCTTTTAGATCACGTCGTGAACTTCAACTCTAGGCCAATCGATTTTCCCATAGGCCTTCTTATAGTCCAAAATACTCCATAATAAGCTCTTGAAGTACATAAAACAATGATAATACTGCAAGTATGAATGCAAAATATGCTAAATATTTTCCCTAAAATGTGCTAAAATGCAAACACATCAACTCCCCAAAACTTAGTCTTTGTTTTCCCTCAACCAAATGCATAGAGCTAAGAAGGAAGAGAGGTTACTGACAATGGGAATATCTCACCTCAAACAAACAACTTATCAGGCTGAAAACCATAATCCACAAGTGAACCCTTATTCCATTGTAAAAACCACAATCTACTTGCATCAATGCTTAGCATAATAACCGAATACTCCCTAGTACTTAGCTAGACTCTAAGAAACTCAAATTTGAAACCTATTTCTATAAGTGCAAGACTGCAAGAGGGGCTATCGATCAAAGACCTTGGGATTCATTTTCCCCAGATTCAGCTAGACATTATTAATTCAACATTTAAATCACTTCTTATTTCAACACTTACATTTACTCGAACTCGTACTTATTTGCTCGAGCTCACCGCGGTCGACCGTGCCGATCGAGTGTTCAGGCTGACCTTAACATGGTGTTGCTCGAGTGCTTGGCTCGAGCTTGCAGCTCCTGGGTTGAGTGGCCTCCTGTACGAGAATGCTGCAATGTTTGCAGAGGAGTGTCTAGCCGATGTTGGTTGTTGCTGCCTTTCAAAATCCATAGACACAGAAGCACACCTTGGACGAATTGGCCCCTATGATTGCCCTCTATCTCTTTCCAAAGCTGCTATCCTTCTATTTAGCTCCTCATTCTCTTGTTTCCTAGCCTCATCACTAGAAACCAGCTTCTTGACCTTCTTCATGACCCACTTGTTCATTTTCTCCAGCAGGCCAATGTGCTTATTGACTTCTTTAATCAGAGCTCCTTGTCATGGTGGCAGAGTGAATTCTTCAAAACAGTAGGCCTCAGGATCTACCTTGTCACTGTCTATAGGTGATGAAGGTGGTGGAGGACCGTTGGGATCGTATAGGGCTTCCAATGGTGGGTTGAAGCAGAAAAGCAGAAAAGCAATTGACCTTGTACCATTGCAGTGAATAGGAACAAACACCTCCTCAAATGATAGATATCCATGTACTGAGGTTCTACCCATTATTCCTCATTGATGAGTACTCCACATCTTTCCAGAATGCAAGTCACGAGACCCCCGATAATAATTTTGCCATCACGTCTACCAGACCTGTTATCCCTTGCCCAATCGCGATATGTGGCAAGCTGATTGGCAAACTGGATTGTTAGACATGCTTCGTTTCTGTCTCCGACAATGGGGAACCGTCACTCCTTGTTCCCACAATATCCTTGAGTGCATTCACCAACATCTCCATCTCCCCAAGGTTTATAGTACCTCTGGTAAAACATGAGAAAAAGGTATTTGCAAGGATCATGCGAATGTACCTCAGAGCTGGGTTCCGGATCAGAGATGCTTTCGATCGTGATGACGAAAACCTGCTCCTTGTTGAGGCTATGGAGCGCCATAGATCATCCAATTCGGCTCTGTCAAAATCCGGCCTATAATTCTCAGATTCAGCTCTTGTGAAATGGAACAAGTCTTGGAGTGCCCTAAAAGTGAAACGGTAATCCTGCCCCCTGATTGTGAAGATGAGATACCTGCCACCTTGTTTTTCCTGAAGATCCACATTATCCGCATCATAGAGAACGATCTTGACTGTGGCTAGGAATTGGATGGTTTCTTCCTTGTAGGCACGTTCTGGATGAGAAACAAATGTGGACAGCCCACAGTTCTGCAGCATCAGATCCTCATCCCTAGTTAATCCCATGTCAATTAATGTCTCCTTGCATGGATTGCGGGTCCCCACAAAATCCATTCTTCGCAGATCGTTGAGGGCTCTTTCTGCATTGTGATTCTTCTTCATCTCTTTCTCCCTCATCCCAGCAAGAATGATCTCCCTTGCTTCCTCTGCTTCTTTGTCACCATATCCAGCTTTATGGAGTGCCTCGTCCACAAGATCAACTTCAATGTCCTCGTCCGCACTCTCTACATGTCCCAGTTCTGGATCATCTTCATCCATGTATTTCAGCTCCTCCCTCTAACTTTCCGATTGGATCACTAGCCTTCTTCGTTCCCATTTGTCAGGTTTGGGTCTGCTTCTAGAAGACTCTCCTTGTTGAGGCTGGTTCCTGAACAGGGAATTTTTCTTGGCCCTGAGTTGGAGGAGACTTGTGTGATTGGTTTTTTGGTCAGACATAATGGTGATTCGCCATAAAAACAAGGGAAAGGCTGACACTCGAGGGAGACGCTCGAGCAGCAGACGGTCGAGTGTCACGGTTGTGCGGAAGAATGAGTAGTGGTTGGCCAAACGAGATACTTGAGACCTTCTTCACTCGGCTCACAAGAAGACTTCTAGAAAAGAGAGAGAAAAACTATAGTGAGATTTTAGTAAGAGAATGAGAATTGGTGTGAATGAGAAGGGAGAGGATCTTCCTCCTTATATAGGGGAGCAAAGATATGAGAGAATCTTTTTCAAATTTGAAATTTAAATGAGGATTAAATCAAATCTTTTCAAATATATTATAAAAGATATCACATTAAAGATATATTTGACCCCCTTTTCCTCCTTTTTTCGCAGCAATTGTCTCCGCTTTCGCAGCTTTTGGTAGTTATAGGTGCGCATGCCTCGGAATTAACAAGGGCAGTGGGACACTCGAGCCTCACGCTCGAGTAGAGATGGTCGAGTGTCAGTCTGTCACATGATAGCTGACACTCGACCAGACGTGGTCGAGTGTTGTCCCATCATGTCGGTTATGGTCTCACTTGTCCTATCTTGGTCCCCAAATTTCTTGCAAAACGTACAAAAACTCTTCCAAATGAATGTAAGATGAAATAAATGCAATTAAAGATGAAAACTATAAGATTACCAAAAACAAATTGAATATGCTTAATGTAAATGCAAAACAGAATGTATGTATAGAGGATACCTTTAGGATTGCCTCCCAACTGCGCTCGTTTATAGTGTTGAGCTTGACTCCCTCATATTCATTGGAGATGACGTGGCTCATCGAGAAGAACCAAAGTTCCCTCAGGAATCGTGCAGTTGGCCAAGTACGGCTTAACCATGTGGCCATTTACTGTAAACACTTCCCCTTT
>JAKUCM010000325.1:0-43386 GCA_023374145.1 Lepidium sativum | reverse complement strand
TTTGTCATTGTCGGAAATGCAAAAATACGAAATTCCCCCGAGTAGAAACTGTTTGGAATCATCTATTAAATAAAGGGTTTACACCACATTATTACATTTGGTTTCACCATGGGGAAGGTGATAGTGGTGGTGGGAATAATGAAGCAGGTAGTAGTAATTTTAATAATATTAAAGGTAATATAGGTGAATCGAGTAATTTGCATGATGTTGGTTATCAGAATGAGATTCATGGGGTTGTAGAGCATGATAGGATGCATGAGATGAACACATATGCATTTCAGGAAACTAATACTGATCAACTTATAGTTTCTGAGGCAGCTAATTTAGATGCAAAAATGTTTTATGACATGCTAGATGTTGCAAACTAGCCTCTCTACGAGGGATGTAGAGAAGGTATGTATAAATTATCATTGGCAGCAAGGATGGTGAATATATAAACAGAATATAATTCATCTCAGTCATGCATGAATATGTGGACTGAATTGCTCAAAGAGTATTTACCGGAAGACAATGTGTGTGTTGACTCATATTACGAGACGCATAAATTGGGTGTTTAGTTTTGCGTTGCCTTACTGAAACCATTGATGATTACAGACAATTGTATGATCTATTGGAAGATGATGATCTGTTTACAAGAATGTCGATTCTGTAAGAAGCCAAAATATAAGTCTCAAGGAGTGGGCGGAAGAATGGTACCGTATCAACGGGATGTGGTACTTACAAATAACTCATAGGTTGAAGAGATTTTATCAGTTTGAAAGGAAAAGCAGCTACGATGAGATGGCATGCAGAGCATTCACAAACGGATGGAGAGGTTAATCATCGTTCAGATGCAAATGTGTGAAAACATTTCAATATGGTACACAAAGATTTTGCTAGAACTATTAGGAATGTTTATCTTACTCAATGCACCGATGGTTTTAGTGTGTTTGGAATGTTTGATAGACAATATTATTTGTGGCCAGTAATCCTTACGCCTTATAACATTCCTCCGGGGATATGCATGGAAAAAAAAATTTATTCCTAAGTATACCAGTTCTTGTTCCTAATCATCTGAAGCGGTCGCTTGACATATTTTTGCAACCTTTGATTCATGAGCTAAAACAATTATGGACTCATGGGGTTCGAGCATATGATTTCTCATCCCAAACTAATTTTACGATGAAGGCGGTGCTTATGTGGACGATAAGTGACTTCCCTACCTACGGAATGTTATCAGGTTGGACAACACATGGGAGATTGGCTTGTTCGTATTGCCTTGGGAGGACAGATGCATTCCAACCAAAACATGGGAGGAAGACATCTTGGTTTGATTTTCATCGTCGATTTCTTCCAATTAACTATCCGTACATACGAAAAACGACTCTATTTAGGAATAAAGTTAAGGTAAAGGATCCCCCACCACTGAATTTATCCAGGGATGAAATTGAAGAAAACATGGATTATTATGGTGCTTTAGCAACTGTTCCTCGAGGAGGTAATTGGCATGTTCCTAGTAATATGTCGGACTATTATGGACGACATCATAATTGGCATAAAAAGAGTATATAAGTATTACCATTTGCTTTGGCCGAGTTATTTCCGAAAAATGTACATGAAGCACTTGCAGGTATTTGTTTTAATATAATTTAGTAATGGATATATATCTATATATATATATATATCACTTATATATGTGCGCTATATGTTTTAGGTATTAGGGATTTTTTGATATTTGAGTGCATGAACACTCCAGTCGAATGTTTGGAACAACTTTCAATGAATATCCCGCTCTTCTTGTGCAACTTAGAGAAGAATTTTCCTCATTCGTTCTTCGATGTTATGGAACATCTCCCAGTGCACCTTCCTCACGAAGCACTACTGGTTGGACCTGTTCATTTTCGATGGATGTACCCATTTGAGCGGTTTATGAAAACTCTTAAAGGAAAAGCAAATAATTTGTCAAAAATCGAAGGGTCAATCGTTGCTGATAGTCTGACAGAAAAAACATCGCACTTCACATCGTACTAATTCACACCCACCATTCACACACGAAAAAGAGCACCTAGAAGATATGATGATGGTGGTGTTGCCCCAACTTATTCAGTAGAGAGATTTCTTGATATCTTCTCCCCTATTGGGCGTCTCAGTGGCAAATTAAAAGAATTTTGGTGGAGTAGTCTCGAAAACCGTCATGCGGCACACACGTCATAACTTTGATGGTAAAAAACGTCGTAACGATGATGGCAAAGAAAAGAGTCCTAAAGGTGATGGCACTTAAAAGCGTCGTAAACTCGACGGTAATTACTAACACCGTTACGACGTTTGTTATTAAATATTGAGATATGTTGTACCATTAAGATATGTTGCACCAACACGTGTCCAATTTGTAAATTCAAAATTATTTAGCAACTTCTTTACAAGTCTAGTGTTGTAAATTTGACCCTAATTTTACAGTTTCGTAACGACAAAATTTAACTTTCCAATGCTTTTACAACGCCATGTACTTCCTATATATACATCACGAAAGTTGCAACTTCATTACTAATTTCACAGTCCTCCTCTCTCTCTAAGTATTCCTCTCCCTTCTCTCTAGAATTATTTTTTTACTTAGAAATTATATAGGATGTTTAGAAATTATGTAGTTAGTATGGACTTTAGAATTAGATTTGAATTTAATATTTACGGTGCAATGTATAATTATTGTTAATTGTATTGTAGGTACTACATATATGGCTCCTCATAAGCATACAAGTCGGCCCATTACAGTAACATCGTTAACGGCACTGCATTGTCGTCAACTTCCTCTACAAGTAAGCTCCAGTTTCGGGTGATTTTGTCCTTGTTTTCTCGTCTTTCTTCGACCATTTTTCTTTGGACTCCTCTCCCTATTTATGTCACCCTTTTGCTCGCACAACACATGTCTCTATGGGTCAGCCAAGCAAATGTCAATGGCTACAACACTGTACCCACACAGGCCCGAAAGTTTGTATGGTTTTGATACCTTTGATATAGGAATATGGTCCAATTATAAGATCGATGAAACCACCACTACAAAACCCAGATTATATTGTTGGGATTCTATTGTGCCGTATATACTAAACATAATTCTTTTATCTAACCGATGTGGGATTCTGCAACAGAATTTAAAAATGACATTTGTTTTCTTGTCTTATACACTTTGTATTTTTAGGCTCCAACCGAGGAGTACAATCCCTAGGTAAGCCCTAGAAGGGCAAAACTAGTAACTTATGCTTTGGGATGTCTCTAAAGGATTAAGGACTATACCAAATTCGACCAATGTACATGCTTTCCTCTATGTATTAAAAGCTTGTAATGTCTTTTGTCAAACAGTTGTTGCTTTTAGATTAAAAGTTAGAGATTACAATAAAATATATAGAATACACAATACAAGGTAGAAAGAAAAATAAAACATAGATAACTAAACATCTAGACAGAAAACTCATATTCAGTGGAAGACTTGGATAGAAGTTAGAAAGATTTTCCCAAATCTGAAGATAATCTTGAATAATTTATAGTTTTGTTGATTCATTGTTCTTTTCCAAGTTATACATCTTTTGATGTTTACATATGGAATATCAAAGATGATATAAAAACGAGATTTAATAAAAATACAAGACTATTAAAACTCAAGTTGCAATCAGTTGAAATAACCCAAAAATAGGAACATATGTTGAAAAAATTTACACACATATTCTACCAAAGTTGAATCTAAAAGAGCATATAGAAAAAATATTACAAATCAAATAATAATTAAAAATCATTAAAGATAGATTAAGTAAACGATAGACTTGTTAAACGTTTTTTGAACTGCCACTTTAAAACATCCGAATTACAAAAGTAAAGGATTACGTTGGACCACATCAAATATGACATACGCTTTTGCCCTAATCTCTATAAATACTGACCTCTTTACAATTCACAAACAAATTACATAAATAAGTCTTGAACAAAAAACATATAACAAAACTCACTAAAAGAGAACATTAGTATAGCGACATCACTATCAAACATTTTGGAGACGTCGTAAATTAGGGACGTCTTCGCGACGTAAGTGCATTTCGTCGTAAAGAAGTTATAAGAGGAAAACGAAAATTTTCGTTGTAACTTAGTTGACATTTTAGGACGCTTTGACAACGTTTTGCCATTTACAATACAGTTCGTTGTTAATTAGTCCCTAACTTGCAACTTGTTTACGACGTATATCTTTTACAACGAGTTAAAACTGGAAATTCGGTACACACATTTTTTTGTTACGTAATTGGTTATAAAAATATCATAACATTTGTCGTAAAGACGTAGTTAAAAATTACATTCCGTTGTTAAAACGTCTCTACTTTGCAAGTAATTTAGGACTAGATGATTTACAACTATTTAAGGACAAAATTTTAAATTAGATATTTATGCTTAGTTACATAAGTTGTAAATTACTCGTAATTGGCTTAAGGTTGTAAAATTATTGTTAAATTTTTGTCTATACAAGGAGGAGGTCTCTCTTCATAAATCATAACACAACACAACAAACAAAATAACTTGTTAGAGAGAAAAAAATGTTTTTGTGCAAAAATAACGGTTTTGAGAAAAGACCCAAAAAATGTCTTTTGGTGGTAATATATTCAAGTAGTGGAAGTGCATGTATATTTATAGAGATGCTACTGGAATCATGAAAAAGGAGTTTATGAACGGGGCAGAAATATTCATGCATCAGGCAAGTCAAACCAAAATCACGTTTGAATCGGGTAAGATATTTTGTCATTGTCGGAAATGCAAAAATACGAAATTCACCCGAGTAGAAACTGTTTGGATCATCTATTAAATAGAGAGTTTACACCACATTATTACATTTGGTTTCACCATGGGGAAGGTGATAGTGATGGTGGGAATGATGAAGCAGGTAGTTGTAATTTTAATAATGTTGAAGGTAATATAGGTGAATCAAGTAATTTGCATGATGTTGATTATCAGAATGAGATTCATGGGGTTGTAGAGCATGATAGGATGCATGAGATGGTCACAGATGCATTTCAGGAAACTAATACTGATCAACCTATAGTTTCTGAGGCACCTAATTTAGATGCAAAAACGTTTTATGACATGCTAAATGCTGCAAACCAGACTCTCTATGAGGGATATAGAGAAAGTCTGTATAAATTATCATTGTAAGCTAGGATGATGAATATATAAACAGAATGTAATTCATCTCAGTCATGCATGAATATGTGGACTGAAATTGCTCAAAGAGTATTTTCCGGAAGACAATGTGTGTGTTGAATCATATTACGAGACGCATAAATTGGTGTTTAGTCGTGGGTTACCTTGCAAAACCGTTGATGTTTGTACAGACAATTGTATGATCTATTGGAAAGATGATGATCTGTTACAAGAATGTTGATTCTGTAAGAAGCCAAAATATAAGCCACAAGAGAGTGGGTAGAAGAAGGTACCGTATCAACGGATGTGGTACTTACCAATAAATGATAGGTTGAAGAGATTATATCGGTTTGAAAGGAAAAGCAGCTGCGATGAGATGGCATGCAGAGCATTCACAGACGGATGGAGAGATTAATCATCGTTCAGATGCAAAGTCGTGGAAACATTTCAATATGGTACACAAAGATTTTGCTAAAAATATTAGGAATGTTTATCTTGCTCTATGCATCGATGGTTTTAGTGCGTTTGAAATGTCTAACAGACAATATTCTTTGTGGCCAGTAATCCTTACGCCTTATAACCTTCCTCCAGGGATGTACATGGAAAAAGAATTTTTATTCCTAAGTATTCTAGTTCCTGGTCCTAATCATCCGAAGCGGTCGCTTGATATATTTTTGCAACCTTTGATTCATGAGCTAAAACAATTATGGACGCATGGAGTTCGAGCATATGATTGCTCATCCCAAACAAATTTTACGAGGAATGAGGTGCTTATGTGGACGATAAGTGACTTCCCTACCTACGAAATGTTATCAGGTTGGACAACACATGGAAGATTGGCTTGTTCGTATTGTTTTGGGAGGACAGATGCATTCCAACTGAAGCATGGGAGGAAGACATTTGATTTTAATCGTCGATTTCTTCCAATTAACTATCCGTACATAAGAAACACGACTCTATTTAGGAATAAAGTTAAGGAACAAGATCCCCCACCACTGTATCTATCAGAGGATGAAATTGAAGCAAACATGGATTATTACGGTGCTTTAGCAACTGTTCATCGAGGAGGTAATTGGCATGTTCCTAGTAATATGTCGGACTATTATGGACAACATCATAATTTGCATAAAAAGAGTATATTTTGGTAGCTGCCATATTGGAAAGATTTGCTGATTCGACATAATTTGGATTTGATGCACATCGAGAATAATATTTTTGAGAATATCATGCATACAATTTTGAATGTAGCCGGTATGACTAAGGATAACAGAAATTCACGTTTAGACTTACCAGCTCTTTGTTCTAGAAGTGAGTTTCATATCAAAAGCGACGGAAAAATTCTAGTTCCTATATTTAGGTTGTCATCGGAGGCGAAAACGGCGGTATTCAATTGGGTGTCATCAAAAGTAAAGTTTCCTGATGGTTATGTTTCGAATCTCTCAAGATGAGTTGAGCAAGGGCAAAAGTTTACAGGGATGAAAAGTCATGACTGTCATGTGTTCATGCAACGACTACTACCATTTGCTTTGGTCGAGTTACTTCCAAAAAATGTACATAAAACACTTGCATGTATTTGTTTTAACATAATTTAGTAATCAATATATACCTATATATATATCACTTATATATGTGCGCTATATATTTTAGGTATTGGGGCTTTTTTCGAGATTTGAGTGCACGAACACTCCGGTAGAATTTTGGAACAACTTTCAATGAATATACCGCTCTTCTTGTGCACCTTAGAGAAGATTTTTCCCCATTCTTTCTTTGATGTTATGGAACATCTCTCAGTGCAACTTCCTCACGAAGCACTACTGGTTGGACCTGTTCATTTTTGATGAATGTACCCATTTGAGTGGTTTATAAAAACTCTTAAAGGAAAAGCAAATAATATGTCAAAAGTCAAAGTGTCAATCGTTGTTGGTAGTCTGACAGAAAAAACGTCGCACTTCATATCGTACTACTTCGCACCCACCGTTCACACACGAAAAAGAGCAACTAGGAGATTTGATGATGGTGGAGTTGCCCCAACTTATTTAGTAGAGGGAGTTCTTGATATCTTCTCTCCAATTGGGCGTCTCAGTGACAAATTAAAATAAGTTTGGTGGAGTAGTCCCAAAGACTGTCATATGGCACACACGTCATAACTTTGATGGTAAAAAACATCGTAACGGCGATGGCAAAGAAAAGACTCGTAAAGGCGATGACACTTAAAACATCGTAAACTCGACGGTAATTACCAACACCGTTACGACGTTTGTTATTAAATATTAAGATATGTTGTACCATTAAGATACGTTGCACCAACACATGTCCAATTTGTAAATCCAAAATTATTTAGCAACTTCTTTACAAGTCTAGTGTTGTAAATTAGACCCTAATTTTACAACTTCTTTACGACGAAATCTAACTTTCTAACTTTCTAAATTAGACCCTAATTATACCGAGATAGTAAGTTAACTTACCTAAGTCGGTCATCTCAAACTCACTAGATATGTTCTTCTTGAAACTATTGATTACTTGTAGAGATGTTCTGGTGACAAACAAGTCATCAACACAAGTTCTTTCTTAACTCTCTTGATGTACACTGAAGGTTCTTTCTTGCATCTTGTGAATCGCAGTCTCTTTAAAACTTGATCGAGCTTGACATTCCATGCTCTGGGAGCTTGACACAAACCATACAATGCTTTGTGAAGAAGATACCTCGCCACCTTTCTTCACAAATCCTTCTGGTTGTTGTACATAAACTGTCTCGCATAAGTCACCATTCAAGAAGGTTGTTTTAACATCTAAATGATGAATTTCTCACCCATGTGTAGCTGTAAATCCTATAAGTAAACGAATGGTTTCAATACGAGCTACTGGTGAAAAAATCTCCTCATAGTCGATGCCATGTTGAACATATCATTTGGCCTCAAGTCTTGCTTTGAACTTATGAATGGTTCCATCGGCATGTCTCTTAACTTTGAAGATCCACTTCAACCCAATATGCTTAACTCCTTTTGGTTTGTCAACAACTGTCCATGTCTTATTCTTGAAAATCGAATCAAGTTCAGTTTGCATCTACTCACTCTCGAATGTCTTTAGCTTCCCGATAATTTTCTGATTCGCCATCTATCATGAGAAGCAATCTTCCTCCTTCCAACTCAGCAAGTAAAACGAAATCATCAAAGTGTTTTGGTCTTGTAAGAACACGACCATATCTTGAAGTAGGTAGAAAATTCTCGGATGTATTTTCTTCTCCGGCAATATATTCATGATCTTCATGATCATTGTGGTTAGGTTGATCATTATATTCATGTTCTTCTTGTATATCGAGAAAAACATTTTCTTCTTCCAAGACTCCATCTCGAAACACTGTGAACATTCCTGATTCAGAACTCGTTTGTGTAGTTGTCCAATCCCAACTTTGTTTTTCATCAAATACTACATCTCTAGTCACTAGTATTCTCTTTGCTTTAGGATCATAAAGTATGTACCCTTTCATTCCTTGTTCTGAACCTAGATTAACTACGCATTTAGATCGATCTTCAAGTTTCTTAAGATGTGGTTCGGTGATCTTTACATAGGTAAGATATCCAAAAACTTTTAAGTGTTCAATGTTCGGTTTTCTCTTCATAACGCTTTTATATGGAGTATGTCCTTGTAACGCCTTAGTTGGTATTCGATTGATGAGATAAGTGGAGTGTCGTACAGCTTCTCCCCAAAATTCATTAGGTACTTCCATTTATTTTAGCAAGCTTCTTGTCATACCCATCAAGGTTTGATTTCATCTCTACTCTACACCGTTTTGTTGTGGTGTGTAAGGTGCTGTGAGTTGTCTTGTGATTCCTTTGTCTTCACAAAAACGTGTGAAGGTAGTAGAAGTAAACTCCCTTCCACGGTCTGTACGAAGAGTTTTGATAGATGAATCCAACTATTTTTCAGCAAGTGTCTTGAATCTTTGAAATCGATCAAAAGCTTCACTCTTATCCTTAAGCAAAAACGTCCACATATATCTTGTACAATCATCAATTAGTACGAAGATATAGCGATTATGAGACAGTGTTGATGGATAAATCGAACCACACAAGTCACCATGTATCAGTTGTAAGCCTTTATTCGCCTGAAATTTAGTCTTTGAAGGAAACGGATGTCATGTTTGCTTTCCATTTAGACAAGACTCACAAATACTCTTTTCATGAGTCGTTTGTGGCAAACTTATGACCATCTTTTTCTTCACCATATTGTTCATCACTCCAATACTTATGTGTCCTAAACGTGAATGTCATAGTTGTGTGATATCATCCTCTTTGACAAGAAGGCATCTCTGTTTACAAACTTGCAAAGAAGCTTTTTAAAGTCGATTTGTAGACCTTGTGACTTGAAGCAACAATCTCCCTTTCGGATCTCTCACAGTCAATTGATTTCCTTTCATCTTTATTTCGCATCCATTCTTTGTAGTTTGGCCAAGACTCACGATGTTATGTTTAAGATTAGGAATGAAATAGATATCCTTAAATTCTCATTTCTCTCCATTTTTCCCAATGAAGACAATTGTACCTTTACCAAGTATATCAACATGCGAACCATCTCCAAAGCGAACTTTTCCTTTTACTTCCTCATTAAGCTTAGAAAAGAAACATTTGCTTCCAAACATATGGTTACTTGTGCCATTACCTAGATACCACATACTTGATTCATCTCCACCAGTATCATATTTTCGAGGAAATACCTTGTCTTCATTTAAGAAAAAAGTCTCATGCATATAGAGAGATTCTTCTTCAACTTCTTCTCCTTCTTCATCTTCATACTCATTGAGATTAATCTCTAGTTGTTCTCGTTGTCTATTAGGGCAAGAAGAGACAAAGTGTCCTGGTTTATCACATCACCAACAAATCACTCTTGATCGATCTTTCTTAATAGTCTGTTTTGGTTCTTTGTATTCATCTTGATTGTTTCGACCATTAAAGTGTGTTCTTCCTCTACCTCGTCCACGACTATTGCCTCCTATTCATGCACCTCTTCCTCCACTTTCACTCGGATTTTCACTTCGACCATAGGAGATTCGATTTGAGTACATAAGCTTATGTTGTTCTTCACCATGTGTTTCATTGCTAGCTCTCTCCTCATAAGCTTTAATTCTCCCAACTATGTCTTCAAAGTGAGTTGTCTTTAAGTCTAGTACTTGTTCAAGAGAAGCCACAATATGAATGAATTTATGTCTCGGAAGTCCGGTTAAAAACTTCTTAACCATCTTTGTTTCATCGATTTTCTCTCCAAGGGCTGCAGATTGAGCTGTTATCCCCGAGATCTTTCTAGCAAAGTCATCCACCAAATCTGAATCACTCATCTTTAACCTATCAAATTCAGCAATTAAAGTATGTAAACGAGCCTCCTTAACACGATATGCACCTTGGTAGCGAGTCTTAATTGCATCCCAAAGTTCTTTGGTTGTTCCTTGATATCCTACTTGTAATATGAGAACTTCTGGTATGGACTGGAACAAGAGAGAAATCGCAATATCATTCTTCTTCGGGTCTATTGAGCCTGGTTCTCTTGTCTCCCAGACCTCACTAACACGCAGTGTGACCTTCATACGCATTGACCAAACCGTGTAGTTTGTAGCGGTAAGCATCGAACATTGTATTGAAGGTACACATGGATCCTTGCTTCGAGATTGTATTGGAGTCACGTCTCCCATTGTCGATCAACTTGATGAATCGAAACCTAAGACCTCTGATACCAATTCAAGTCAATCGTATTTGCTTACTTTAGAATATAAGAACTTCTCTTCTTATTAATTTAGGAAACACTCTCAAAGCCTAAACCTTGTTTTCTAAAGTCTTAAGGAACAAAGCTCCTTAAGCTTCATATACATAGATTAATTCTCATGAATCTAACCTAAAGATTTGATGTTATCTCTAAGTAACTAACTCTTACTAGAGATTATCTCTAAAATAACTAACATACTTATTTTAGAGATAGTTCGGTCATTATAGAAACAAAATATATATTATTTCGGAAATTAGTTTAGTTTATTCGTATACTATTTCAGAATTTCTAAATTGTATACACAAATACATATGACTTTAACTTAATCATATACAATAGAATTTAGGTATAAATAATTCAAAATCTTTTATTTTTGCCAACAATAATTTGAAATCCTTTTAAATTGATTACTCCCTCTGTCCCAGTATAATAGATGTTTAGGCATAAAAATTTGTTTCATTATATAAGATGTTTTGTAGTTTCCTATGTAAAGTTTAATATTTTTTCTACCTTAAATTTATTAAAATTCTTGCAATATTTTATGTGACTGGTCAAAATTTACTAAATTAAAATATTAAATAATATTTTCTTAATAGATGTGTATTCAACCAAAACATATAATTAAATGGGACAAAGAAAGTACAACACTAGAATCTAGCTAATTTAATTTGATTACTATAATGTAGATATAGTATTTTAGCATTTATTTTAGAATATTCCTATATAATAACAAACTTTAAAAAAAATATGGTTCCAAATTAATTTTCGTTGAGTTGAATTTATTTTAGATAATTTAATATATTGGTTAAATAATTTAAAGAACCTTTGAAATGAGAAGAAATATAAGGTTCGATTTTCATAATTTATTTTTGTAATTCTCATCGAAACCATTGGTCCCGGTTTCTCTACTTAATATATATTCATAAGTTTCAGTCATATTTTACAGAGAAAAATATATTGATCACTTTTCCTCAAAAGGTTTCTTTCCAAAGTCATGGGAAAAAAATACCATATGCGATAATACAGATACACAAAAGTTATCATGGAAAAGACCAAAAGGTTTGCTTAAATGAAGATTATATTTAGTATGGAAAATTGTCTTATTTATAAACATTTTTAAAACTTTGTTTTATGAAATAATCTTAATTAGTGGTTATCTTGTTTTACATCAGGCAACAATGTATTCTCAACAGTCTCACCGATTTTTCGAAGAGTATTAAATGACCTTTCTATAATCATATCTATTAAAACAAACAAAACAGGTATTATTTAAACTCAAAATTGAGCTAATCTATTTTCAAATTGGACTTATGTATATGTTGAACGTAAATTGTATTTTACGTTCCTTAAAATTGTTCGATTTTATGTAAATTGTGCAACCCATGATTAGTACAGCCTGAGACAAAGCATACCTTATTCTTAATATTGTTCTTCGTCTGGTTTGACACTAATCCACCTATAAGTAATGAATGAGTCATAAATGTATAATTACTTTAATGTTTACTATTCTTATTATATTTAACTTTAAAATAATATTTATCTAATCGAATTATGCATCTCAATCCAACGACCAATCAAGCTACAAGAAGCTTTTTCCAGAGACCTTTGAGAAAATATTCAGAAAAGATGCACAATTAACTGGCGGCAACACATTTAAGCTTCAAGGTAACAAAAGAATCCCAACCACAAACTCAGATTCTAAACAATCTGGTACTATAAAATCAAAAATATAATAGTATATTATATAATATACGATATATGTCGTGTAATTTTTTTAAAATTCGAAATTAGTATAACAGATCTAGAATATTTCTTTAATATTCTTTTAATTTTGAAAACTTAATACACTGTATATATGTTCATTATCTTTAGTTCACAACTAACATATTCTTATAATCTTGTTTTCTAGATAAAATTTATGTTATTGTCCATTTTACATTTCTTATAGTTTTTATAATCTATTTTTGTGATTCTTATACCCTTTATATAATTTCTTGATATAAAACATATAATATTTAAATCATATGTTGAATCGTTTTCTTTCTTTCAATTATTTCCCACTATATGATCTTTTATTTTCCATATAAACTATAAACTTTTTTTGAATAACGAGATTTGAAATCACATTTGTCCAAAAGCGAATAATTGTAGTAACCTTATATTGTATACAAATGATTTAATATTATTGTTATCAGTCGATAACAATATATTGATTTACAATAAATATAATATTCAATACTTACAGTATAACAAATAATTTAGTTTTATTGTTATTAGTAACTTTATAAAATAATATCTCATGATAATGGGTTTATAAATTTAAATAAAAACATCTAAAAATTTAAATAAATATAGTTTTTTTTGTTAATATTGGGCCACAAATAGCCGGCTCATTAGCCAAATTCTTACAAATATAAGCGGGAAGACTCGATCCCACATGTACAAGTGTGCATGCCTCTTGTAGATTTATCATCTGTCACTAGGCTAAATGTCACTTTAAATAAATACAGATCTTAAAACGTAAATAAACACATATCTAAAAATTAAACAAAATAGTAAAATACGATTCCTTGAGCAACTCCTTTCGTCCCTCTCCTCCACTAGTGGTGGTCCCTGGCCTCCAACGTCGGCAAACCCCAATGGTCAAGTAAAAGAAACCCTACCTAAGAAAAAGGCCAAAAAACAAAAGCCTTATCCACCTCCCTCGTCTCCCGAGACTCACCCTCCACGTCTCCCCAAAAAACCCTAGAAGCTCTGCAGTATATCCTCCAACTACAGTGCTTCCTCCGGCGTCTGATTCCCCGACTTCTGCTTGCTTTGAGGCTCCTCCGAGCTCTGCCAGGAACCCTTCTCCTCAACCTTAGGCTGAAGCTTCCCCCTCTACCACTCATGCCGCAGCCTCTTCTAGCTCCACGGAGGTCATTGAATTTACAGTTGCTCCTCCCGAGGTCGACCCTCTCAGCTCATCCTCTTGTCTAATGTTTTCCCCTCTCAATGTCAAGGAAAAGAGTTCCTCACTCTCCCATCTGGTGAGATGTGCGTTAAAATTCCTGATGAAGTAGTCCTCCGCAACAAACATCGTTGAAGCACTTTTATCCTGGCCCAATTTTATTGAAAATCTCCCTATCCGGGTGCTCTTCCTCAAATCATCAAAACAGAGATGAGATAACTTAACGCAGGCATTAATCTGCAATTTTATAAGAACTAAATATCTCCACACTCGGCCAATGTCACATGAATCGCGTGTCAGGTCACGTTGAATCCATTCCAAGACAAATTTTCTAAAAATTGATTATGACAGTTAATTTGAGGGTGCAATTGGTGTAACATTAATATAAAGATTATATCAACCAAAATCAAAAACAAAGGTATAGTTTACCAAGGATATAAAAAAGTATTACTTTATTTCCGATTTTGCCTTATTTTTTTAGTTTATTATGGAGCAAATCAATCAGATTATCCATTACATCTTTCTTAAGCGAGAAGCCAACCTCTACACCACCACTTCCATCTTTACTTTCTGCCAAAGAGATTGCTTCACCATTATCAATCGACACAATCACCACTTTCTCCGGTTTACCCCACCCGAAATCTAACCCATATACTCCAAACCGGGTCGACCCGGCAACAGATAGAAACTGTGATCCTGGTTCAACAGTAATAAATGCTTTCAAAATATCCGGTAACTTCCACGCTACACTCTCATCCAATGCCACAACCGAATCACTTACCAATCTCGCTGCAGCCAAAAAGCCTTCTTCACCCATAAAAGTCTCTGCCTTCAACCTCATACTGAAGGTAGCAGAGACACAATTACCGAAATAATTCGATTGAACCGGTGGATTCATGAGGTTTCGACAGTCAACAGCGAACCCATATCCAACTGGTCTATTCGGATCACCGCCTCGAGCTTTGACCACACACGCAAAAGCGTAGGAGTAAACAACCACAAACGTCGATAAACGAAGCTCTTTTGGTGATGAGGAAACAGAGGATTCTCTCTTGAGTCGTTCTCTAAGCGTTTGAATATCTTCTTTAGTGAGATTGAGAGTGAACCTAACAACGTCAGGACCAATCTCTGACGACCACAAAAGCTTCAAACTTTTAGGGTTCTCTGGTTCTTTACCTCCGTTGAACATTTTGGCTAAAACGTGCCAAACGTCTATGATCTCTGTATCCAAATCCGTCGGAGATTTTATAACCGTACGATCATAAAACGGAACTAGATCATCCGGTAAGGAAATGATTGACCTTTGATCTTCTTGTTGTTGTTTACATATGTAAGCCCATGATTTGAGAAACATGGTTGTCGTTTTTCCATCCAAAACGGCATGATGTGCTTTAACGCCGATGCAAAACCCTTGATTTGGAAAAAACGTGACTTGAAACGACACAGCGGAGGCTGAGTCGTCGGAGATTTGTAACTCAGGGACTAACGGGTATAACTCGATGGAAGGGAATGGTCCATTACCTGAGAGTAGTGAGAAATTGGCGTTTGATTCAGCGACGGTGAATGAAACGGCGTCGCCTGGAGAGTATACGAGGCTTGGTTTGGGAGAA
Source organism: Lepidium sativum (assembly GCA_023374145.1). Lineage (NCBI taxonomy): Eukaryota > Viridiplantae > Streptophyta > Magnoliopsida > Brassicales > Brassicaceae > Lepidium > Lepidium sativum. The sequence continues at coordinate 27,921 of JAKUCM010000325.1, read as the reverse complement.
AGTGGATCCCAGACGAGTTTTCCGGCGAGGGGGAGATAGTACGAAAGGGCTGAGGAAAGAGAGGATTTGAGATTTGGGACGATGACTGAGTCAAAAAAAGGACGAGTTGCGTCGGTGAGTTTGTAGAAGATGACTCGTTCGACGGCGTGAATTTTGTACCAGAGAACGTCGAAGAAGGTGAGTGGGAGAGTGAGTGACTCGGACGAGTCGGAGTTTGAAGGGGTGACACGTGCCACGTAGATGGCGTTAAGTGATGAAACCATTTCTCTGGAAATAAATGACGTTGTGCGATACTCATTAGATAGATGATGATGATACATTTATATATATGTTGGAAGTGAGAGGTGAATTATATAATCTTATCAATAAAATGTTATTATAAATATTCTTCTAAGAAAAAAAAACTGCAGCCGTAAAATTCAACAAAGATGTGGATTTTTTTTCAAAAAGTATGAATATGAATTTGTCAATGGTTAAAAATTTCAAAGTGAGTATTGAATTTATTTGTTTCTTATTTTCCTATAGAAAAGACATATCTTTGATTTTTAAACAAATCTAGAATCTCTTTTGTTAGGTTCAAATTATAATGTATTTTTTAGATATACAGATAGTAATTAACCATATAAGTATATATTATTCCTTTTTAGAACAACTTATTCTATATCAATTCAGATAAATTGTTTTTTTTTTCTCTTAACATGCATATTAGTATTAAGTAAACACTTTTGAGTATTATTTTTTTCTTCATACAAATTACTTATATTTTCAAATTTGTGTTTAAATGGCATGTAAACTCACTTTAAAAATATTCTATTTCTAGAAAACTGTTATATTATCGCAAGAATTCTATTTTGAGTTTACAAATGAAAAAGACATAAATATTATCCTCCAATGTTGAATATTCGTCCGATTTAAAGTCCAAAAGCAAGACGGAGACAAAAACCTTTTTCCAATCTTAAAGTTACAATAACTTTTCTTTTAATTATTTGTTCTAGTTTTTCTATCCAGAAGTGTTTTAGAAATTGTTTACTCTTTTTTAGTATATTTATTTCTAAATAATAATGAAATCAAATTAAAGACAAATTGAAATACCTAAAAATAAAAGTATTTAGAGATTTTTTAGAAAAAATAGAAAAGCGTAGAAAGGATTTGTCAGTTGGCGTGAGAATCAAAAACGGTTCCACGTTAACATAAATGACAATAAAAGCAAAATCCAGATGAAAGACAGTGAAGAATCCAAATTGATTATGAATTCCTCTATCATTCAATGTCAATTACGTCATATCTCACGACCTAAACTAAAAGACTTTGAGATTTTAAGGTAAATTATTGGTAAATGTAATGCATGTAAGTTAGAAATTTTTTTGTTATCAACAAATTCACAAATATAAGTAGGATCTAAAACGTTTGACAAAGAAAAAAAATTACAAAAAGGAGTAGGATCTAAAACTAAAATCGTAGCCATGCTTGTAAATTTTTTAACAAACGCATATTTTTGCATATACGTGTTAGAACTTCAAAATAGTTACATATCAAATTTGAAATAAGTTTGAATAAAAAATAGATTTTAAATCTTAATGTTAAAAATTCAACAATTATATTTCTCTTAATTGTGAATTTTGTAACAAACAAAAAATTCATGACAAAGAAATAAAAATGACTTAAGTGTTAGAAATCAATTTTTGTAACTCTTCTTTGTTCTTATGTTGGATATTTTGTTATAAACCAAATAATTCATCTTTTCATTTGAAAAAAATATACATAAAAGTAATAACAAAATTTTGGAAAAATATTTGTAAGATCATAATCTTCTCGATCTCCTTTTCTTCTATTTTTTCAAATCTGAGAATACAACATGATTCTAGAGCTCGTTACATTATGTTTTTAGGTTGTGCAAGACATAATAGTTGCAGTTGTATCCTGGCATTCAGAACGCCATGCATCCGTCACACTACGAGGCATTTACAAAATTAAGAAAGAAATTTGTCTCGCCTCTGCAATTCTCATTCTTAATTCTTGTATCGGTATAGTATTTTTATTATATTTATCGATTTATTCCTTGTAATTTTTTATATATATTATCAGTTTGCCTAATTGTAGTAATTGCATTCCTACAATCTTAATTCTGTAATTTTTGTTTATGCTTATTGCACTAACAAAAACTGATATTTTGTGAAGTGTTTTGTCATAAAAACAGAAACTAGAGATTCATGGTTTGAATCAGATATAACTTTTCGGAACGTCATTGGTTTTTTGTCTCTTATTTTTTAATAATAAACAAGACTAATCAAAATATGTTCCATTTCTTTGATTTCCAAAAGGAAAAACGAAAAGAGAAGAAAAGAGAAAAACAAATCAAAACAAAAAACATAACACGTGTTTTTGTTTCGTGAGTTTAAAAACTCACTCTGATTTTAAAAACAAAGACAAATTATTAAATTAGATCTGTCTTAACCAGAATCAATTTCTGGTTCAAATTAAGTGAACTCGATTCAAATCAATTTATTTAATAACTAAGGTTAAATTCTGGTTAAACCGTTATAATCTTAATTCTTTTAGATTTTTGTTATTATTTAAACTCTAAGAAAAACTCTAATTGGTGAATTACTCATAATAACATGTGTTGATCGAAAGGCAAGCTTTTCAAGTATTGGGAAAAATAAGAAAACATGAAGATGTTGGTGTGTTCTTGCATTCAAAATGTATTTTGATTTGGTAAACCCATAACAAAACGACATTTTTGTGTAAAAGTTGAACCTAATTGGTTTAGTAGTCTTTTTCAAGTTTTTTCTAATTTGAAAAGCAATAAGAAAAGGAACAAGACAAAATCTGGTGTAACTTCTGGAAAATATTGGAAAGTGTACGGTGCCTCATAAAAATGACTATATCACTTTCTAAATAGTTAGAATCGGACCTAAAATCGTTGATTATATTTTCATCGAATATGCATTCAATAATAGTGTATAGATTTTGGTATCTAAGTAAAAAATATTGTATTTTTACCAATCTCGACACTATGGTAGCAATATGGGTATCGGTCGGAGTAAATCATTTCTATATGGTAAATCTTATAAGAAGATGGCATTAACCATTAGAAATTTGATCTCAAGAACTGTAATTATAATGGATTACATTAAGTCAAAAGTCAAATGACAACCTAACTCATAAATTTACTAACAGGCTGTTAAGAGATCAAATTGTAAAATCATCAAGAGTAATGGGTTTAAGCCTATAATTTAAAGATGAAGTTTGATGGAAACCCCACCTATGTGACTCGAGATCCCAAGAACTAGGTTTAAAGGTAGAACTAAATGAAACTTAATCTACAAAAAATGCTAAAAAACTTTAATCTCTTCCGAGCTCCTAGGATGGTGTATAATGCTTTCTATATGTATAAAAGATAAGCGTTGCTTTTAATGATTTATATTTATAGCTTTAAGATATACATGAAGTATTGCAAAATACTTATTTCTAAACTAAAATGAAGATTTCCGTTTTCAACAATTTTTAGCTTGTAATCTACAAATTAAAAGTAAAGAGAGTCATATGGGAGCATTACGGAAAAAAATTTATGGAATAATATGGTATTTTTTGTAATGTAATATTTAATTATGTATTTTTATTTATAGTTTTATATTTTAATGTAAGTTTTTATTAATTAATATTGTTGTAATATTTTTATATGTGTTAGTTATTTATCAAAAGTTTTATGAATTTATATTAGTTGTAACAAATATAAGGACCATTGTATAAAATACAAATAATTTTAAAGTAAGTTTTGAAGTTTTACTTTTGGAGAGAAACACTTTGAAACTTCAAATATATAGTTTGGAAAACTTCAAAATAGAGAGTTTTTTTGGAGATACTCTAAAGTACTCTCTTGTGATGCTTAATTGACTATAATAATATAAATTTGTTTTATTGTTACAATTCTACTCTTTTACGATTTTAATACTGTTTTACTCATGTTCCCTTTGAAAAAAAAATTATGAAATTGCCATTAATGAGCAATTCCACATCAGCAGACAAAAAACTTATGAAAAACTTTTGTAACGTTGTAGGCTTAGTTGTCAGTGTTGTAAGTTTTTATTTTGTTTTATTGTAGGTTTAAGTGTCTTATATATCTTATGTAGGTTTACAAGCTATATTTCTGGATTAAGGTGTCCTGCATTTTGTTTATTTGTTGTAGGTTTTATCATCAAATTCACCTGATTTTGTAGGTTTTTCGTAAAATTATCTTTGTTAGGTAGGTTTGTTTTGAGCTTGGTTGTCGGTTAATATTTCCGCTATGCAAATTTTTTTTTTTTTTTGTAGGCTTAATGTTTCTTTGTTGTAGGTTTTTTTATGTTCTTTGTAGGTTTATTTATCATTCATTCTAGGTTTTGAAGGATTAATTTCTCTTCTTTCTCGAATTAGTTCTCCTGTTATGTAGGTTTTGTGTTAGTTTGATGTAGGTTTTATTATTATTAGTTGTACGTTTCTTTGTGATCTTTGTTGTAGGTTTATTTATCAATTAATGTAGGTCTTGTGGGATTTATTCTTTTTTTTCTAAAATATGTTGTTGTGTTATGCAGGTTTTGTTTTCGTTTGCAGTAGGTTTAACGATTCTTTATTATAGGTTTTTATGTGGTTTTTGCTATCGGTTATTTTTCATTTCTAACGTCTTCATTGTAGGTTTATTTTTCATTTATATGGTCTTTCTTATAGGTTTATATGTGTAAGACATTCTTCTCTAATTGTAGGTTTACTTTTACGTCTTGTAGTTTTTCCTATTTCGTCATTTTCCTGTTATCATACGACTTAATTCTTCTATATTGTAGTTTTCCTTTAGTATATTCAAGGTTTTTCGTGTCTCTTTTGTAGGTTTTTCGGGTATGAAACCTAGAAGGTTTAAAGACTGTTTAGCCAAATATTTAAAACACACATACCTTCTTCTCCTTCATAAAGGATGCTATCAACAACCATTGCCATCATTTTCATTTTTATTTAAGCTATTATTTATATTTTCTAGGTTTAGTTTTCATGTTTAGTAGGTTTAATTTGCATGTTTTGTAGATTCGTGTTTTGAATTCTTAGTTCAATTATTGAGTTTAGATACCTCAAACTATAAATGTCATAAAGTGCCAGAAAAATCAGATGTTTTTTACTACATGTATTTGAAAAAAATAATTCAAACAAACCTACAATATTTTAAACAAAACATACAATGAAGAATCGTTTTTAAACAAAACGCTTTTAAATTCCAAAAGTTTGAAAAAATTATTTTTGTTTTTTTCTGAATATTTGTCGTTTTCTTTTTCGAAAAAAAAATTATAATAACATTCTCATAATAAAAATGAAAAATAATAATAAAAATTACAGTGGCATTTTCGTAATAAATAGGTAATAAAATAAAATTCAAGACATTTATACACTTTTGACCTTTTAGAAGGTGAAAACAAACTATGCTGATAATTAATGGATAATATTAGACTATTCTACTTATTCTTTCATTACAAATGTGCATTTATTTTTCAACTGTCTATTTGAGAAAAGCAATTGACAAAGATATAAAAGATGTCTTTCACGTGATATTTTTGTACCATGGGACTGATAGCTTCAAGCTAGTCGACCATAATTCAATTTTTTCCCATTTTATTGTAATAAGAGTGATTACAAAAGTTTTGGCTATGGGTTGTATCTCTCCTAAAACTTCTAATTCAGTTAGTTCCCATACTTTCTAAAAGAACCACTTAATTTACGAAGTCTTATAATCGAATTTTAACCACTCCACCGCAAAATACTTAATACGGGAAGAGGATATATCGATTCAGACACAAATGCTAGAAGATGAAAGCGACCCAACCAATTCTGAGTTTTTAACTCCTAACGAAGTTGAAAGGGATTGATTATATAAGTGATGAATCCAACTTTGAAGGTGTTGACAAAGTTATGGAGAGATGTCACTTTGATTTTAAACATGAGGTTTAGGTGTTAAAATATATAGACACTTTTAGGAACATTATATTTGAGGTTTTGCTGTAGCGTAGTGATAGAATAACGCTGCTTTTTGGCTTAAGCTAAGCATTTTACAAGGACATCAAGTAAGAGGTAAGGTTAGATCTAAGCAATTTACAAGGTTGACAAGAGCTGTTGTGATAATGTAAAATAAAATTCTCTGGAATCATTGGCGACATTGTTAAAGCTCTAGAAAAATCATGTAATCATCCATAATTTATATACAATACGAAGGCCAGCTATGGTGTGTATTTTTCAGAGATCTAGAATTGCGAATAATCATACAATAGTTTCACACCATTTGTCCAATGTTCCTTTATAAAGAGCATAAAAAAGCTTCAAGATGCATGAAATGGATAAGTTTCAACCTATAAAATCAAATTCCAGATAAATAAAAAAATAAAAATAAAGATACCAAAATACTTCTTCAATAATAAATGCAAATTCATATGGGAAAGATACAACCCATAGCCAAAACTCATATGCTAGTCTAGCTATCAGTCATGACAAATCATAATAAATATTCCATATCTCAAATATGGAATATTTCCAAAAATCTAGGAAGATTTTTTAGAGTCAATATTCCAATTAGGAAAAAAAAAATTTACATTATAATCTAGGTGTAAACCTCCTTTATCCATTTATAAATAGAGGAGATTACCTCCAAAGAAAAAGATTCCAGTCTTCAGTAATACACATTCTCATGTAATCAGAACTACATTTTGACTTGATCCTTTCAAAGTACTTGGGTAGCCTTTGAGTGCAGGTAAAACTTAACAAACACCATTCTTTATTTTTGTCTTAATGATCATTTTGTGCTAAATCCGATTTGGACATTTTCTTTTTCTTTTGATTGATTGTTTGATGAAACAAAATTTTCATGATCTCTAAACTAAAATTTTTTTTTGTTGAACAGGCACTTGTTGTCCGCTGAGTCATGCCTTAAATATAAAAACCAGATGAACATTTCTATCTCAATGTCTCATTTTTTTTGTTTTTTCCTTTCTTTCACTAAGTAGTGGCTAGTGATATTAGGTTCCCTTCCAAATGAGAAGTTCAGGTTCTAGACAGATACTCTGAATCCTTAGCCAGACTATAAATATAAATATAAAGGCTTAGAACTGAGTCTAACGAAAAAGTTTTAGCTTTTCAAGACATGACTTTGAAGCTTTAGTCAGAGTCGAATTATATGAATGGGGTCTTAGAATAGAATCCAAATGAGAAAGTTTTCAGTTTTCTATACAGATAACTCTAAAACCTCAGTCGAAGTCGAATTATATAAGTTAAGTTTTAGAACGGAATTCATATTTCTCTTGTTGTCAGAATAATGGTATTTATCTCACAAGTTGGTAACAGAGGAAGAACTCTGAAGCTGCCGCTTGACAAGATTAGTGTAGATTCCATTCAGACTAAGAAGTTCATCATGAGTTCCTTTCTCAGCCACCTGACCATCTGATATAACCGCCACACAGTCTGCAGTCTTAACTGTCGATAGCCTATGAGCTATCACCAACACTGTTCTTCCCGCCATCAATGAGTCCATCGCATCCTGCAAAAACAATGAGGATTAGAGTTATTTGAGTTTTAATCTTTTGAGCTTTGATTCCAATGTTTTGTTTTACTACCTGAACAAGATATTCACTTTCAGCGTCCAGTGCACTTGTGGCTTCATCAAGGAGCAAAACACTCGGGTTTGTAAGAAGCGCCCTTGCTATTGCAATTCTTTGTTTCTGTCCTCCTGAGAGACGTAATCCGCGTTCTCCAACAACGGTCTTGTACTTATCTGGGAATGATTCTATAAACTCATGTGCATTCGCCATTTTCTGCCACAACATTTCATTTCAATCCCAATAAGAGCATGCATTCAATCCAGAATTATGGTCCGGATTTTAAAAAAATACCAACCCAAGGAAATAAACTGAATCTAGTATGGATGGGTGTTGGTTTTGGTTTCGGTTTCAGCATGGGTATCATTCAAGCATATCCTCATTCTTCAGAGCTTATTAACTTTCTATTTTCTGGTTACAGAAAAAATACTAAAACCTATAAGGTCTAATTAGTTTTTTGGATCGGTTATGTTTACTCGAACAGAATAGCCTAATACGGCAATGAGCACACAACAAAATTAGATAGAAAAAAAAAGACTTGTGATGTTCTTACAGCTGCATTTTCTATGTCAGAAAGACTAGCTTCACCGTCAAATCCATAAGCAATGTTTTCTTCCACTGAACAGTTGAAAAGAATCGGCTCCTGGCTTACAATGCTGATCTAAAATGTATCAAAGACATGATAAGAAAAATTCCAATATTTGTGTTCTAACATGTATCTATATACATGAAGTATTTAAGAAACAGAATATGTACCTGTTTGTGAAGGTATTGATGGGATATTTCCGTCAAAGAAACTCCATTAAGCAAAATCTTTCCCTTGACAGGATCATAGAATCTCTCAATCAAATTGGCTATGGTTGTCTGCATAAGGCAAAGGAAAAATATGAGTTGGTTAATCTGAAAACCGAACTAAAGAGAAATAAACTGATTCTGTTTTATTTCTTAAGCAAATCGAAAGCCAGGTAGTCAGAACTTACTTTTCCTCCACCACTTGGTCCTACTAGTGCAACTTTTGAACCTGGTGTCAACCTCAATGATATTCCCTGAAAGTTTGGGATGTTTAAGTGATATTTAATATCATCCTCAGAAATCAATAGTCATGGTTAAAGAATCAGCTATATCTGTAACTCTGGAGTCAATAAAATAACAAAAAACCACACATTTATTATTCTACCAAGCTTCCAATCATGCTCGATTTTTGTAAGTTAAAAGATACATGTCTTTTTTATAGAATTATGATCTTAACCGCGATATTTATATACAAAGATGTTGTGTCACCTTGAGTATCGTGTGACTAGGACGAGAAGGATATGCAAACCAGACGTCATTTATTTCCACATCTCCATCAGGATTCCTGCAACCATAGTTTTAAGAGATATAATTTGAAACTGTTCTTATGATACAGAATTGAATTGTGAATATAAGAGGATATCTCACCCAACCGGACACTTATCCCCTGAACTTGGCATGCTAGAAACACGGTCCAATATTTGAAAAACTCGCCTACTTGCACCTGCAGCTTTCATTGCAGTTGTGTACAAACTCGATAAAGAAGATACCGATGAACCAACTGGCAACACAATACCTTGGTTTAGTACAGTATCTCAGGAAAAAAATTAAATCAAGTAACAGGATGAAATTTAAACCTGTGAGACTATATAGAATGAATGAAGTGAGGGCTCCAACAGTCATGGAACCAGTTATTGTTAAGTATGCTCCATAACTAACAACCGTAATAACAGACAATGTGAAAGCTGCGTTTAGTCCTCCAAAGAACAGCCCGACAAGTACCTAAATCACCACAGAGAAACAGATATATCTTCTCAATAACACATCAAAATGTTCAGTTTTTCTGAGACGTTTTATTTACCAAAAACTCACAGCTTGCTTGAGTCCCAACTTCAGAGTCTCATCGACTTTCTCGGAGTATTGTGATACCATATAATTTTCTTTCGCAAAAGATCTAACCGTTCGGATAGCGCCAAAAGATTCCTATAAATTGATCCATTTAATTTTAATATCAACTGAAAAATACATCGTCAAGTACTGTAGGAATAAAAAGAAAAACAGATTCAATACCTCAGCAATTGATGCAGCAACCGCAGCTGCTGCTTGAGTTGTGTGTGAAAGTTCACGAAGATAGCGACCAAACTGTTTCACAGCAACTGAAATTACCGGAACTACTACTAGTGCCAACACTAAAAGCGTGATTGATGAACAATAAGATGAGTCAGTTTGTTTTTATCTGTCTCATTACAAAATCCAAAGAATAAAAGGGAAGCTTCATACATGTTAATTTCCAAGAAGATGTAAACATGAAACCAACTCCAATAAGTGCAGTTGTTACATTACGAAGAGCTTCAGAAAGATTTGTGGTAGCAGCGTTTTTTATGATTTGGGTGTCTTCGGATAGTCTACTTAAGAGTTCTCCAGTTTTTGTGACATCATAAAATGCTATTTCCTGTTAAGCAGAAAACAACAAAAGCATTTCTTTCAATTTCCTTCTTAGATAACAGTCAATAAAGATCAAGTTCTTGCAGAGTTAGTCCATTAGATATCAAACGTCACAGTTGATGCAAGAAAGACTAACTCCAAAGATGAAAAACATTGGATAAAGGAAATCATAAGAATTTTGAGAAATGTCTTTAGTAAATTCTTTACCTGATGCATTAGATGTTTGAACAAATCTTTTCTCAGTCGAGCCACGACTCTTTCACTGGCAGAGTTAAATAGCCATGCTCGCAAAGCTGTGCATAATGATCTAAAGAAACAGAAACAATGTATGATTTAGACAAAACAATAACTATAAAAGATCACGGAGGAGTAAGGAAAGTTTTTGAAGATGCAATTACCCAATTACAACAATAAGCAAAATGATTACTACAGCGTTTCTAACAGCAATCAAGGATTCTGTTTGCTGCTCAGGCGTCTTGACATCTCTGGATACAATGTCTATAATCATCCCACCAAATTTTGGCTGCAAAACATAAAAAGTTCAGGTTTTTTAAAGTATGTTAAGAACTATTCCGGTTCAGAGATTCTTCAACAAATGAGACTTACAACGAGGAGATTAGTTGTCGAAGCTATCAACAAGGCAATAGTACCGATCACTAGCTTTCCTGCATCGGGCTTTGCCTGCAAACATAATCTTGATCATTGACATAGCTTTATATAAGAATACTTGAGGTTTTTTATAGGCAAGAAAAACTTCACTTACCAACGCAAAGACTCTTCCAAATCCGACATTTGCTGCCTGAAAAGAAAACAAATAAGATTATAACATCACTTCCACATATGAGAAGTTTTTGTAAAACAGCACAAACAAACACCTCAACAACACCGTGCTCGAGATCATTTGGTCCATTTTCACTCCCATTGGCTTTTGATATGTCCTGCATACGGTAAAGTAAAATGAGTAAACACAACTTACCACTTACAAATTTGGGAATCAAGCACAATTCCTAGTTTTCACGCATGAGAACTAACAATTTGGAAAAGTCAAATTCAAGAATCAAATTTGGAGGATAAACTTATGATGTAACAATCCAATAGTTCCAATCGAATGATCACTCGTCAAGTGAGAGCCTATACTTCAAAAACTAACCGACTGTTCGAAATGAACAGTTTCAGAAACATAGGTGAAGAAAGAACGAAACTTTACATCGATCATGAAACTTTACGAAAACATTAATCATGAATATGAGAGTAGAAACAAGAAAAGGTTTATGGAACAGACCTGATTCTGCAACAGAGGATCTCTGTAGCTTCGAGCTTTGCTTGACCCACCAGTCAACAGTTTCTTATTGCCCATCTGAGAAATAGGTTTTCTTATTTCTGTAAGAATGTTAAGAATTTGATACAGAACCTCAGGATTCTAGTATTGTGTCGGAAAGGATCTTATACTTGTTTTCTTTTATGTTTCAACGAAGAATCAGGAACAAACAAGCCAAATCAAATAGTTGTAGCCATGGAAAATCGAATTGGTTATTTTTCCTCCTCGTGGTCAATTGAGAATACATAAATAATTTATATTTTCTCTCTCGAGAAAAAAAGAAGATTAATAAGTCAAATCTTAGCCTACCTACAAACTACATCAGGCTTTAGTTGGCGAAGGAATAAACCATTGCCTTTTCCTTTGATTCCAGTCTTATTTTATTGGGTTGGGCATTGGCAAAATCATATACGTTGGTGTCCATTTGTCAATAGACCTACTTATAATTAGCCCATTTGGCAATACTTCTATACAAACTATAATTTCCCACTTTTGTTGAATTTTTTAACTACTATGAATTTTATTATATGATAGGCAAATCTTTTTACGTTTTATTATATGTTGAAATGTTGACTCTCTTAATTACAATAATTTGTCTAATTACTGTTAAGATCCTATTACATCCTCTAAAAATACAACATTATTCACGTTGAAAGCAAAGAATTAATTACTATTGCCTTCAATTAATGGTCTTCACCATGAGATGCCAATTACTGTAGCAATGAAATCAGATACTCTATTTTAGTAATCTTATTACCTTTTACAATGTTCGTAATAATCTCAATGCTAACAACCAGTACAATCGCCTTGTGTAGGGTTCCTTGGTTGCATATAAGGAATTTTAAAACAAAGAATGAACGAAGGATTGAATCATAGAGCACCACAGCTTCCTCTTGTTCATTTTAGTCACAGGGGCTTGTTCTCCAAGGGGGTGAAGGAGAAATTCCCAGAGAATATGGACTCTTTATCTGTGCGTTTACAAAAATGAACCATATAAGAGAAGGCATGTCCATTGAATAGGATTAGGCCAATCAGCCAACTATAGGTTACTAAAAAACTATAATGTTTTGGGGTATGTGATAATGCAGTATACAAGATATTGGAGGTTAATGTATGCACCGCACCTGTTAAGGAAAGAGAACTAACTTCTCTTCGGACATATCTTGCCATTGCCTGAAACATAGAAGCAATATCTCAAATATTTTGGTACACAATGCCTAAACTTCAAATGTTAGTGTTTTTGTGTGTGTTGTGAGAAACAGAAAGAGACTAGGGAAAATCATACATGTGCTGCTTTCAGATCTGTCTCATCAGGCGTTGTTGTTCCATCATCAGAAAATACGTTCCTACAATCCAAAATCCACTAAAGATTCTGAGACAAATTCATCATCTAAAGATGCCACAACGTATTTACATTCAACCCATCTACATTGCTGTGTATATTCTATACTAGCTATATCGTTGTGTATATTCTCTACTAGCTATATCGCTGCCTATATCCTCTAATAGCTAAAGCATGACGTTAGAAAAGCTTTACCTCCATAATTTAATTTGTAGCTCATTTGGTTTAGCTTCTGGAAGTAGTGCAGCATCATAGGCAACAACATTTCCATAAAATATTCTCTCCAATTCCTTCATCCACTTGGACAGCAGCAAATTAACCTGCAATTTCCGAAAAAACATTAGGACCATTATATCTTGAAAACTATATTCAATAGAGTAAAACCATGTCTTCAACGTACCCCAGCCTTAGATACCCTGTGTTCCACATCATGATTGTAAATCTCATAGACATATTGACCAAGGTCAACACCTTCCTTTCCATCTTCTTTCAAGCGGCGTAAAACAAGCCACATATGAAGGACTAGCAATGAAAACGTTATTTTGAAAGTTTTCTCCAAGTTGAATACTGCAGCAGAGACAAAGCACCAAGTAAATATATGAATAACATAATTTTATTCGATAAATTAACATATCTACTGGGCTAGAAACCACATAAAATACCATCATAAATTGCAGGTTTGTCAACTTGTGAAACGATCCGTTTGTAAATCACGTTAGCCCCACGTATAGACATGCTCTGTTTGCTATAGAACATAAGTAGCTTTAGTACAAAACGGCGGACTCCTTTATAGTTTGGTTCATCAACTCTAAGAGGAGAATCTTTGTGCAGAGCCAGTGAACATGGCTTTGACCAAAACATCTTATCCAGATTTGTCTGTGAATGATATACTTTACATTAAAGAAGACACATAGGATTTCAGTTGAAGATTGTTATGTATAAACTAAGGGAATCTAAATCACAAAATAAGATTGTTATGTATAAACTAAGGGAAACTCAATCAGCAGAAGGGATGATCCAAATCCACCTAGTCGTAGATTCTTACAGGTAAAGCCTACAAGAATTCAACAAGACTACAACAGTTCCCGAATTCAGCTCATTTTCAGGGAGCAATTCAATTAAACTAGAAACGATCCATGTAATCGAAATTGAGCATAGCTTCGAAACCAATAGATTCCTGAACAACACTACAATTAAGCACTTAGCTAACAGTACTTGCCACGAATCATAGACTTTATTTAATTGTAATACGAGATCTCTAAACAAAATATTAGAATTTCGATCAATACCGGAGATTTGCTAGGGAAATCCTTCAACGGTGGAGGATCAGCTGCCGGAGCTACAGTGGCGTATCCATGGCGAGAGAAGAAGGACAGATTCTTCATTGATCCATTTGCGGTCAAAGATCGAAACTTTGAGGTCTGGGTAACAATTCGACCCAATCTGGTAAACATTTGACAAGGCCCTCGAAAGATTCCTGAAAGTGTTCGATCAAATCATAAAACCCTAGAGCCAAAAATATTAATGAGATCACTCTATGCTGATATATGTCGCTATACAGGCTCATTCACATTAGCTACATTTTCCAGCTGTACTGATCCGTATTTTTCCGGATGAAATGCATATAGACAGATCAAAGTTCAGTCGCCAAACATTCATGTAAACATTCATCGGAAAAGCAACGATGTGAGAGTCTAACTACATTTGGCTTACCAGAGACTAAGCTGGTAGCAACTCAGATTTGCTATTTGGTGAGTTTTCTCGGCGAAGTGAATCTCGATCAAGCCAAGCGGAAGGATTTCGGAGAAGAATTAAAATTGAGGGTTTAGGGCTTTTGGTAGCTATGACCTAGGGAAGAAGCGTCGATGGCTAGGGATTTGACACGATCTGAAGAGTGGAGAACAGAGTTGCTAAAGACTCTAATAGAAATAGAGGATTACGAAAAGGAAGAGAGACTTTTTTTTTTAGCTATGCTAAGAGAAATAGATGTTTAAGTCTACTTTAAACATTCAGAAACATTATGGTAAGGAAATCAATGAATTAATCAGACATAGTGTAATCTATTTTCTTTTTTGTTTGCAAATGATTGAATATATGTTATAATATCTTATTAGTTTTTTTTGGCTCATAAGCTTAGTTTGTAATTAGTTTTAGCCTATTTCCTTTTGGTAATAAATTCCAGTTTTATCAAAAAAAAATTATAATATGGTCGGGAGAGATATTTAACCATCACTAAAACTCAAAATTTATATGAATGTAGTATCCAGAATAACTTATTTTCTTGCCACCTTATGTATTCTACCTTAATTTTATATAATTTGAAACAACAGAACAAACAAAAAAAAAAGAGAAAAATATTATAAAAAAAAAACCCTTCAATTTACGAAAACGATCATTACATTTCAATTAGACACATTAGGCAAAGATAGCATCGGCAAATGAAGATATGGCATTCCGACCATAAGTAGAAGATAAGAGCTTGAGAGCATAGCTTATGAAGTAGAGTTTGTTGTGAAGTTGGACCAGAACTCATTCAACGAATAAAAACCTGCCAAGAAACAAAGACAACAACCTGTTCACCCAATCTATTAAGTAATTTTAACTAAAGCCCGGTTGCAAGATCACACCTTAAGAACAAGTGGTCCCTTCTTTCTTCATAATCACTACATACACAATATGCGTTAGAGACATTCATACCCCAATGAACTAGTCTCGGTCTCACTGGAAGAAATTTATATTTGATTCCCAAAAGGTAAAAACATGCTTCAGAACAACAAATTTAAACCACACAGAAGAGAACCGTGACTTCTTAGGTTTAGCATATCTAACTTGATTCCAAGTTTTGTGAGAAGAAAGTTGAGTATTGGTTGTTGAGTATGTTTCCCAAAAGTAGAAAGTCGGGCATGCATCTGAATCTTGAGGAAAATAGTCTTCTTGTATGGCTCTAAAGGTAGATGCACAAAGAATCGTTGAGCGCTCTGGAGGTAGTCTCCAATCGGATGCATCGACCATTTGCCAACTGTAGCAGATTTGGAATTCCAAATCGACGAGGAGCGTCAACACCAAATAGTTGAATCAGTGAACCAGTTGGCATCCAAATATCAAACCAAAAACTAGCTCTTCGAGCATCGCCGAGATTGCATTTGAGGAACCTAGCAGCGAGGGGCTCAATGATAATAATGATTTCCAGATCCATGAGTCGTGGAGCTTTGGTTCAACAGCCCAAAAGTCTTCCCTTTTAAGCTTATGGTAACAGTTCCAAGCAACCCAAAGAGATGATGAATTAGAGATTTGATTTCAATAGGCAAATCTCTCAGACCTAGACCACCTTCATGTTTTGGAAGGCATACTTGAGCCTATGCCACTTTGTGAGATGATTGTTTTGAAACATCCCAATCCAAAGAAATTCCAAGCACCCATCCTGAAGTTTGTAAGACTATAGATGACATATTTGATAAGCTTCAATCTACCTGTAAATGATAGAACTCTCGTCGTCCAATGGTTAACCTTAGATATGAGCTTTGTAATATGATATGCCGTGGAGAAGCTATGTCAAGAGAAAGAGAAAGAATTCAAAGCCTTTGTTAGAAGTGGAGGGTTTGAAGGGCAAAAGAAAAGAGAATACTGGGTTTGAAGAAGAAGGTTCGGATTCTTCTTTGTGACAAAAGAAAGGAAAGACTCGGATTGAGGAAGAAGGTTTTGAAGCTTCGCGAAGATAATCGCAGTTTTTCTCAATTCGGGATTACAGAGCTAACGAGGGAGAGAGAAGTCGTTGGGATATTGTTGAAGTCAGTTAGAAACAAAATCGATATAAATATGATTTGTATTCTAATTGTAATCGCTCTCTCGATTCTGTATCTTGTAAAGGATTCTTGGATTTACAGTGAATGAAAGGAAGAGTTATCGAGTTCGAACTTAACATAATAACCTTGTAAACGGAATTACAAAGAGTGACCGGTCTGAAATCCTTGAGCCTATCTGCCCCAATCTTTTTAAGAATATGAGTAAACATTTTGGAATTCTACTGCTTCAGTAATCTGCCAGATGAGAAAAACTCCTTAACCGCAAGGATAACGTCATAGCCAATAATACTCCAAGATTAGCGGAAAAACTCTCCTTAAAGCTCGTCAGGGCATGGAGACTTGTTCATTGGTAGGTTAAAGAACTCTGCTTTGATATCTGAATTAGATAAATTAGCTATTAGAGCATGTTTATCAGCATCTGAGTATCTGAATGAGGTTATAGAAGCGATTAAATCATTTTCCAGGTGAGTATGAATCGGGATGGGTGAGCCAAACAAAGAGGAAATGTAGTTCACATATTCATTCTCTAGCTGAGACAATGACTCCATGCGTTAATTATCTTTATTCATCAAGTAATGGAGATAGTTATTGGATCTGTTGGCAGTAATTACCCTATAAAATAAGCTGAATTAGAATATCCTTCATTTATTCACCGAATTCTCGACTTTTGGAAGAGGAAATTTTATTCTGCTTGCGCTAAAAACTCCCACTTTGAGTATGCAGCTTTCTCAAGTCTCGCATTTGTTGCTGAAGGCTGCGATCTAGAGCCATGCTACCTTTGAATCATGTAAGAGTGGGTGTATGTGACTCTGCATTCAATGTCCGAGAACTCTTCTCTATTAATGTCTTTATATACCTTTTTCAACAGTTTAAGCTTCTTTGAGAAAGTGAACATTTTTGTTCGTGCAAAGTGGTTCCTGTACCAAAGGTGATTAAGTTGAGGCAAGAACTCTTTGTTGCTGAGTAAGAGCACATGAGTTTTTAGAAACACTCATGTGCCACATGGACTCTTATAAGTGGTCATCTTTTATTTTTCTTTTAAAAAAATTAATTATTAAAATAAATAGATTAAAGTATTATTTAAAAAATATTTTAAGAGACTCATATGATCTCTTACCATTGCAGATGGTCTAAGAAAGTAAACTTTTTTTACAATAGGTTGTTTCCCAAGAGACACATAACTCGAACAATGATCGGAGAAGTCCATTTCTCCAAAGTGGTTGAAGGAATTTGGAAAAGACAAACGCCAAACGTCATTCACTAAATCCCTGTCAATTTTTTTTCGAACGATTGAATTCTCG
This sequence comes from Lepidium sativum, assembly GCA_023374145.1. NCBI lineage: Eukaryota > Viridiplantae > Streptophyta > Magnoliopsida > Brassicales > Brassicaceae > Lepidium > Lepidium sativum. The sequence continues at coordinate 10,096 of JAKUCM010000325.1, read as the reverse complement.
CCAGTTCCACCATGTAAAAGAAGGCCATTGGTAAGCTAAATCCTCTAATCTTGCAGTCACTAAACAGTCCTTTAACTCCCTCATTCCAGATGAGATTCTAGTAGTCCCAACAAAGCTGTCACATTGATTTAGAGCCTGGTTGAAATCTCCAAGGACTACCCAAGGTTTAGACTGAAGCAAAGAAGAATTTCCCAAAACTGATAGTTCCTCCGAGAGATTTAATCTCACTGCTTGGTCGTTGTGAGCATAAACGAATGACACAACAAAATCTTGGGATTGATTTGGAAGCCTAACCAAAGCAGATATAATTTGAGAAGACTTAGCCAAAACTGACAAAGCAACTGACTTATTCCAAAGAACCCAAATACGACCCAAATCTGCATATTCGTAGTTACCTTAAAACTGCCATCCTGATGTTATAAAAGCTTGAGACTTGTCAACTTTGAGCCTTGTCTCGATGAAACTACAAAAACCGGCTTTGTCTCTCTAATCCAAGCACTCAGCTTCCTCCGCATAATGGAACAGTTAAACCCCATAACATTCCAAAAAGTGTGTACTAACATAATTACTGAGAAGAGGGTGTATAAGGGCCCCACCCTTTCTGGAGTTTATCAAAATGGTTGTGATGGTCTATCACAATAGGGGTTAATAAATCATTATCAGAAAGTATCTGTTAGGATCATGATCAAATCTAATTTCTCCTTCTTTAGAAGAATCATCTGGCTTAGGGTCTAAAGGTGGTTAGTAGTAATCAGAGGATTCAAGAGGAAAAGTACTCAGGAGATAGAAGGGGCTTTTTACCTTCCAGTTTTGATAGAGGTTTTGGGTCAGAGGGTTTCATTTGATTGTGCTTGGACTGGTTCTCATTTATCGTCACAGTGGAAGAACGTTTAGGCTTTTGAAGAGGAGTAGAAGACACATTTTTAGCCTTAGAGTGAGAAGTTGATAAGTCACCAATAAAGAGACATCCGTTGGAATTAGAGTAGGAGTGAGATTCACTTTGGAGCCTTTGTAACATTAGGATATTTCTTCTTAGCTTGGGGCATAGGCTTATGTTCATGAACATCTAAAGTTTTTTTTGGACCTCTAAGTTTTCCTGTTACAAGAACAATTCTCAGTCAAATGACTAGAAGATTTTCAGTTAGAACAAGTGAGTCGGGTCATGGGACATCTTCTAATAGAGTGGCCAACTTCATTACAATGATAACACAGAAGAGGCAGCCAAGAACTCGAGACCCGAATACAGTGAACTTCCATAGAATTAGACATAATGTTGATGACCTCTGGAAGTGTTTTTTTAGAATGACTATAGTATAGACCCGAGCCACTTCTAGACGAGTTATATTTGCAGTGTTAGGATGGAGAAACAATGGATGTCCGACTATGCTTGCTATGTAAGCCAAGCCTTCGAACGAGAAAAAATGAGTAGGAACCCTAACAAAGTCTAACCATACTTGAGCTTCTTCCAACTCTGGCATCACCAAATCTAGACCTGGCTCCCAATCCGCAATGAACATTGCTTGGCCTTCAATATGCCACATACTCTGATTGAGAAACCTAGCACATATTTTGGTCCAACTCTGGAAACATATATATTATTCTTTTTCCTGCTCCAGATACCATTCAAAATCCCATGAAGAGCTCTCATTGAAGGAAGATTCCCATGGAACTAACCAATAATGAAGCTTTCCCAAGACTTTTCGTCTCTAGTGATGACTTCGTTCGAGATTTTGACGTAGATATCTCCTGACTCGAGGAGAAACATATATCCTTTCTTAGTCATGTGTTGCTCTGTACCTTTAGCACAATCCTTCCAGGAAGGCTTTGAAATCATTGGCGAAGTATTGGCCACAACTGGAGATTTAGGGTTCTGAGATTACAAAGATCTAAGCTCATAAATTTGGGGTTTTGGAAGGGAAACCATTGCAACTGAGACAAGTTCCGCTTATTTAACAGGAAAATAAGTAATTTGGGGAAAATCGATGGTCTTTAAACCATAAGTTTCCTTAGGCTTCAGTGAAGCCGGAACCATTGCTTCAACAACTGGGAGAGACGGCGGGTAGGAGGAGAGGCCGATGATGAAGAAGGAGACGCCTGGGAACGCTTTTTCTTCTTCGCCTAACTATGATGATTTACCCGAATATACATACCTAATTATGATGATTTAATTTTAATAAAATAATCTAAAATTTTAATTACTAAAATTTTTTTTCTCAACGAAAGGAGAGAAAATCCTCCCAATGCTTATTACTAAAAAATAAAATCAACGTCTACAAATCGATCTCGATGTAGCATCACGAGCATGATCAGATTCAAAAACGGGAGAAAGATCAGCTGAAATAGAAGTAAACAAATGAAAACTAGAGGATAAATCAAAGGCCAAGCTAGCTACACCATCTGCAAGACGATTAGCTTCATGTAGATGTGTGAAATTCGGATTATCCAGTTCGGAAAAAATCATGGCACAAATGTACCAAGAAAGACAAGGGTTGATCATCACCAATGTCGTAAGAAAATCCACCACTAACATAGAATCTACTTCAAGTTCCACTGAGGAGACATTACGATCCCATGCAATGAATTAACCATAATAAACGCCACAAAGCTCTGCTAATGAAGCATAGCATATACCAATATTAACTGGAAAACCGCAAAGCCAATCACCCTGTTCGTCGCAGAGGGCTCCACCTGCCGAGACATCTCACGGCTCCTTACACACCACAACAAAACAGTGTAGTTGAAAGACAAAATATGACTCTTCTAGGGATGACAAGGAGTATTCTGAAGGCTATGAAGGTACCAAACAAGTTATGGGTAGAAGGAATTCGACATTCAACCTATATAATCAATAGAGTACCAACAAAAGCTCTTGGAAACATGACTCCTTATGAAATTTTGCACGGCAAGAAACCAAACATTCATCACCTAAGAGTTTTTGGTTGCATTGCATACTCGAAGGCTTAAGCAACAAACCTAAAGAAACTTGATGATGGATCAAAGTTACTTGTCCACCTTGGGATTAAACAGGGATCCAAGCCGTATAGACTTTACAATCCATCGAACAAGAAGATAATTGTAAGCAGAGATGTGTTGTTTGATGAGAAATCAAGTTGGAATTGGAATGAATCTCAAGAGTAAAAACCGAAGGGATCCGGGTATGTTCCAATTGAGATGGGGAGATTTAGTAGACATGGGAGAAGGACCTAGGATTGTTAGTAATGATCACGATTTACAAGATCAAGAGGGAGAATTCGAGAAAGATGATCGTGATAATCTTGACATTAATCAAGAAGACAATATTGAATCTGATAGTGAACACGAGATTGAAGAATAAACTGAAGAAGAAGTTGTACCTCTAAGAAGATCTAATCGTCAAAGTCATCAACCAAGGTACCTTGATGACTATGTTCTCCAAGCTTCAACTGAATGTGAAAGACTACTACTCTCCATAAATTGTGAACCAAGTTGTTTGCACAAATTAAAGGATCGAAAAATGGACCTTGGCTTGTGAATATGAAATCGACTCAATAAACAAGAACAAAACATGGGGTTTTATTGATAAACCGAGAAATGCAATGATCATTGGATTGAAGTGGATCTTTAGAATCAAAAGAAATGCTGATAGGACTATTAACAAGTATAAGTCTCGACTTGTAGCAAAAAGATATGCTCAAGAAGCCGGTATGGATTTTGATGAAGTATTTGCTTCAAAAACTGGATTTGAAACCATAATGTTATTGATTGGTCATGCGGCATCAAATGGAGAAATCATGAAAAAATACTTCAATATCTAAAAGATGATGGAAAAAGTACAACCAGAGATATCTTATACTATGGTTCATCTCCAATCACATGGTGTTCTCAAAAGCAAAATACAGTGACTCTATCTTCGTGTGAAGCCAATTTTAAGGCAGCAACAGAAGCCGCACGTCAAGCAATATGGCTACAAGATTTGCTAGTGAAATCACAGTGACCAAGACCGAATAAGCGGATATTTTGACCAAGGCATTGGCGCGAATCAAGTTTATCGAAATGAGAAACTTAATTAGAGTGCAAGACATGTCTAAAGCAGAATTGAAGATTAAGAAGGAGATTGTTGGATAAGCCTAAAAGATTCAACAATAACTTTGTGAACAACTTTCTAATAACTTAGATTAATTATTAAGAATAAGATATTCTCCTAGTTTTAAAAATAACTTAGGAATTAAAGGAACTATTTCTAATAACAAAAAGAAACTAGGAGTTAATGAAATTATTCCTAATGAGAAAATGAAATTAACAAGTTGTGTCAATGCATACAAATACATTGGTTGAATTGTGACAAAATGAAAGACTTTAAGAGTTGTTTAGTTTTTTTAGTTATATTTCTAAACATAATAAGAAGACCAATTGGACAGCCAGGATTTAAGCTTTTCATGGATGTAGGCGAGAAGCTGCTTCTTTGAGCCCAGTTTATCCTTTATTCACTGTTGGTGTTAGCATCGACTTTGTTATCTATGGTAATAGTCAATTTCAACTTATTGGTTGTTTTCCCTGTTCGAGGATAACTGCTTGTTGAACGGATGCTCTACACCTAAAGAGTGTATCATCTACAAACAACAAATGATGTCTTTGTGGACTGTGAGCAGCTCTCTATATCCCCATTAGTTGCAGATTTATTGAGTAGGTGAGTATGTCCTTATGTGCACAATACAAAAGGAATGATGACAATAGGTCTTTTATAGATATGAAAGGACTGTGTATCTCATCAGTCCGTTTAGAAGGGCTGAGTATCTCACAGTTTGGATACATCTCTTAATCCACATAACTCTTTTCATATTTGATAATGACAATTCAATCTATTCATGTTCACATTCTTGAAACAATGTGTCTTTGCAAATTTTCCAATGATCCATAAAGGAATTTTTTCAAACCCATCTTCATTGCAACAAATAACAGTTGTTAGTCTTTCTTTGTCTTGCTTTTTTCCTTCAAGTTGTTCCGTAGAAAGAAAATGATCAGCTTGTAATATGTAAAACAAACTAGTTTCATTCATATTAAAAACATCCTTCATAGAGAACTTATATATTTTTTCTCTTATAACTTCTACTTTCTTCTCCATATCTTGCACATTGACTGAACCGCTTTCTCCAAATCGACGGAATGATTTGATATCATATCATAACTTGAATTTTTCAAGCCAACCTTGAGAAAATTGGTGTTCCACATCATCTTGAGGGTAGATAAGTTTCATTGTCTCTTTTTCCTTCTCTAAAATTAGTTCTCTTGTCATATTCACTCAGTCTTTGTATTAGAGAAACCACTCAAAACAAACTTTTTTTTATTTCTGGATATTTTGCTGGTTTGTGGTGCTTGAAATTATTTCTTGTTTCCAGAGTTGTAGAAAGATATTCAGCTGATTGTTTGAGTGTGTTTGAGATTGTACCTTGACTAACTTTTAAATGAAATTTTTCTTCAAGCCTCTATTTCAGATCTTTTTGAGTGCTTGTGATATGGTTTTTTGTACTCACATAATTCTTTTCGTATTCGATTTGTCATGGTTGATTTCGTAACACATTTACGAGGGGAAGTCATTGCTAGGATGTGTGTTAAGAAAAGATGTAAGAATGAAAAACATATCAAAGCAACATTAATATATATAAGAAACTCATACATTAAAAAGTGGAAGTAAAAAAAATGGAATATCAACATATATGTATAAATTATAAAATATATGTTGATATTCTATTTTTTTATTTAACATATATGAAAAATGGAATATCAACATATTTTGTATAAAATATGTAAACATCAAAATAAATGGAATTTTAACAAAAACGTTTAATAATATGTGCCATAGAGAAACTTTCTTATTTTACATTTCCGAATATTTGTAATTTTTACAGATTTTTCTATAAATTAATATTTTATTGAAAAATCTGTAAAAAATTAATAATTTTTCAAAGTATCAACATTATTTATTTATAAAATTTTAACTGTATAAGTTATTTGTTTGATAATATATAAATTTTACGAGTAGGTGACCTTTACTCTAGTGACAAGTGACAAAACATATAAAAATAAAAATATTTGTACATCAAAAAGTCAATAATAACATGTTAACAAATAAAAATATATATTATAAATTCCACTAATAATATATATTGTATTAAAACTATATATGATCTGATGTTAGTTTGGTTTTTTTAAATAACTTAATTTAGTTTGGAGATAAACTAGACCGTCTTATTTATTGGCTGTGTCACTAAAATTTGACTTTTTAAGTCTCCTAAAAACCTTCTTTGGTTAGCTTGATAGGATGAAGATAAAAAGATTTATAAGGTATAGTAAATTTTATTTTGGTTTGTGTGCTAGGTATTAAGTGATGAATTCAAATTTTCTCCTGTTTTTATTTTAAAATTTTGGCTATAAATCAAATGTTGTTAATGTAATAAATAATAATTACTTGTTAAAAAAAAATATAGTGAAGTATATCTTATTCCACTTGGTACCTTTGTTTCCAAGGCTCACCCAATCTTTTTTTCCGTGAGTTATCGGGAATAGTTGTTTAGATGTTTAGCCCAATAAAAAGAGTAATCGAGTTGACTCTCTATGCAAATCTTAACACTGAGTCAACTAACCAGGTCGTTTGATTAGAATATAAAATCATCTCTATTACAGTCTCTTAACAAATAAATAAATTCAAAAAAGTTATTAAAGTGTCGCTGGAATCACTGGGTTTTAGAGAAAGTTAAATAAAAAGATTTTAAAAATTTATTTGCATTCGAATGTAAATTTATCTTGAAGTGGATAAGTGATAACCTCGTGCTCAATTTGACAGTATACATTTTTCTATCAGGGGCGAATGGGGGAGTTTGGAAATTTTGTCACCTGCACAACCTTTCGACAAAGTACAGTCAAAGCAACTCTTATATCTCTGGTACACAATAGAGGAATTTGCAGTGTTTAGTCGTAACTTTTAATTTATTATCCCCGGGATTGGTGTCACTTTGGCATCTGTTTTGGCAGGCTAATGTGGATTGGTTGGGACGTGAAAGGCCCCTGCAGGGTAATGGTGGATTTCAGATCTCATTCAAGTGGGAGACTGGAGATGGTCATGGACTACTGTCGCTCAGTTTACAAAGTGTGGAGGTTAGGTTTCAGAGTTTTCGGGAAATATTCTCTGCAATCATTTTAAATAGATTTAGATATTTCGTGACTCAAGATAATGCAAATGACTTGTTGGACATTCAGATCAATTATGTTTTCAAATTTCAAAGTGTTAAGATAAGACCTACTTTTAAGGAAGATATAGATCTTATCAATAGAATGGTCGCTATATATATGAAGGCCAATAAGAGCAGAGAGTATAGTCGCTGGCTCTTTGCTTATAATTTCTTAGTCAAACCTAACCGATTTTAGGGTAATCTGTCTAAGCAATTAGAGATAATGGCAGCATCACCAACTAAGGGAATGCGAATTAAAATTCCTAAGATAGATAACACTGTATTACTTGCTAGATCGTCGAAGGTTATGATGGAACGTTGTCTGAATTCCCAGAATCAAAATGTACACTTTCTTGTTTCGAATGCCCCAATTTTGGGGCTTGATAGGGAAAGTTAGAGGTCTAAACTTGGGAAACAGGAGGTTTCAGTTTGAATTTAATGATAAGGGAGATTTAGATAGGGTTCTGGAAAATGACGCCATCAACTTTATGGTTGGATGGTTGCCTATGCTCCTTGGAAACCTATGGTCGGGGCCGAGTATCCAAGGGTGATTAGACTGTGGGTTCGTTTCAGTTTACCGTTTGAATATCGGGTAGAAGAAGTGTATAAGTTAGTAGCTGAATCAATTAGGGTTGTCATTGATTTTGATGTTAAGAAAGGTATGGTGTTAGTAGAGGTTCCGTGCTCGAAACCACTCACCATTTCCTCTGTGTTAGAATTTGAAGAAGGAAAATAGTCTAAAATTTTGATTGAATATAAGCGGTTGTTGGGTTTTTGTGGTCCTCTGTAACTGGATGATCCCTGACACAAATAGTTATTATAAGTCCAAATCTGTCAATGTAGGAACTGGAAATAATGAATATGGTAAATCTGTGGCAGCTAGAAGGACAAATAGCTTCAAAAGTGTGGTCTTGAAGGGTCCTTCCAAACTAATGAGAACACAAAATGTGGGAAACCTGGATAAGAAGAGGGGTCTTGGGTTAATTTCCTTAAAACCTAAGCAAGACACCACGAAAATGGTGTGTTTGCATGTGTTATTTTGTTTTATACTTGTCGGAAATTGGTTTGATGTTAGTTGTTCATATTTTTGGTTTAATGACAATGCATTGGATTCTGTTATGGGTTCTTGGCAGGTCCGAAGACCGTTGTTTCAGGATCCAACAATATCAGTTCACGAAGATGTGGAGGAAGGAGTACTTGCGGTGTTGCAGGCCAACTCTGACCAAGCTGAGGCGGCCATTGCTGCGGAACAATCTGCCGAGCAGGTACTAGAGAAGTTGGCGAATGTGGATGATGTTGGGGAAGGGTACAACTATTATGCCGAGTGATGATGAGGTGGACTTGGAGGCAGAACTGGCCGACTATGACCTGGAAGACACACTCCAATACACAGAGGAAGATCTACTTGACGATCTGGCTTTTAAAGCTGTAGTGGCTGACACACAAAGTCTGTCTGCAGCTGATCGTGCAAAAATCAATGCGGAATTTGCACATTTTTTGCAACAATGTAGAGTTGCTAGACAAGTGAGACCCCCTTTAGGTCCAACTAAGACGGTTTCACGGACTCACATGCCAATCCGGTGGGTTAGTTTTAAAAAAGCGATGGCGATGAAAGTTATGTCACCAAGGAAAACCACAAAGCCGAAGATAGCTAAGGAGGGTTCATCTAAAGATAAGGACAAGAGTCCAATGAAATTATAAGTTTAATGATTAATGTTCTTTGTTGGAATTGACAAGGTTTAGGCAATAAAGTTACAATTGGAAAAGTTATAAGCCTGAATTTTTATTTCTCTCCGAGACTAAAATAATTTTATATTTTTGGAAAAAATACAGTGTCATTTTGGGTATAGTCTGTTATCTACATTTGAACTGATTGGTACAAGTGGAGGTTTAGCATTATATACAAAGATTACATGAATATTATCATAAATTATAAAGATAAAAATATGATAGACATAACAATAGAATTAAATAGTAAGCAAGCTTTGATTACTTTTATTTATGGAGAACCGGTTCAGCACACACGGGATTATGTTTGAGAACGGTTAACTAGACTCGGTACTCAGCGTTTAGGACCTTGGTTAGTAACATGAGACTTTAATGAGCTTACTGAGAATCATGAGAAATCAGGTGGTTCTCTAAGACCATTAGCACAATTTACAACTTTTGATCAGATGTTGCGGGATTGTGGTTTGATTGATTTTCCAAAAATTAGGAATACCTGGTCATGGCGGGGAGGAACCAAAGAAACTTAGTTTTCTATGTATACATAGAGAAAGCTGTGTGCAATGAAAAATGCAAGCACGGTTTGGGGAGGGGTTTTTTACCTTTTTTTTTTTCATTTTAACAAGGAAATTATCTACTCCATCCGACTAGTTCCGGGTTCGAGTCCCGGGCAACCCACTATTTTATTTATATAGAGTATATAGATTCGCTTATAATTTATCTCATCGATAAAAAAAAATGATTATGAATCTAAACTAAAAGGATCTTATCCATTTTAGATTGGTTGACATGGCTATATAAGTCATGTTATACTGTTCAATAACAAGCTCTCAATTATCTACTTATAGTTTTAGAGAATTTGTGTGCTTGGGAGTCCCTGATGATTAAATAAACCAAGGATTTTACCATGACTGCAATTTTAGAGAGACGCGAAACCGAAAGCCTATGGGGTCGCTTCTGTAACTGGATAACCAGCACCGAAAACCGTCTTTACATTGGATGGTTTGGTGTTTTGATGATCCCTACCTTATTGACCGCAACTTCCGTTTTTATTATCGCATTCATTGCTGCTCCTCCAGTAGATATTGATGGTATTCGTGAACCTGTTTCTGGATCTCTTCTTTACGGAAACAATATTATTTCAGGTGCCATTATTCCTACTTCTG
>JAKUCM010000324.1:0-94340 GCA_023374145.1 Lepidium sativum | reverse complement strand
AACCATTAAAAGTTTCACAAACACCTATACACACACATACACATATATATACTTTGAAATCATTCACTGTTTATACAATCATGTTAACATATATATTAGTATTTAGTAGTAAATTATAATTTCTAATTTGTAGGTAAAAAAGTGTGTTTGTTTTAGGATTTATACCTTGCAATGAAGAGTGTGGAAGAGAGAATCATCAACCATAGAGTATCCAGCATGAGTAATCTCAGCTCCTAATTCCTCAGTGAGAATACGAATGATTTCATAATACACAAACTTGTGTTCTAAACTTGTCACAAGAATGATGTGAAATATCGAATCGGTTACATGAATCTCGAGTTTTGGAAGCCTTCTAGACACAGAGACATCGACACTCGAAGAAGATCCAGCCGAATTCAATCTCTCAAAAACTTGAAGTCGCAATAAGTTTTCCTCTTTCTTTCTCTCATTTTATCCACGTTCACTTGTAGCTTTTTGATGTACTTTGCAGCTTCATCTAGCTGATCAGGCAGTGTTAAAGTCTCCCTAGTACCAAAACAACAAAAAGGGTTTTCATAATTATATATTCAGATCGATCGATATACATGAATCCACAGATTATATATAGAAAAGAGGAGCAAAAAGGAGAAACCCTAGAAGAATGATTGGGAAGAAGAGAGATGAGTTCTGAGTAGAGAGCTTTCATTTGCATCCTTCTATTTTTCTCAATCGTTTTTGCGGATCTAATGCTCTTGATTAACTTGTATTTAAATGGCTAGCCTCCAATTGTCTTATCTTCCTCAATTGTTTCACATTGAACATAATATAGTAAGCTAAATATAAAACCACTTTTATATAAAAGAAGAAAGTTGGGTTTGGTTTAAGGTGACTTCTTGATGCGCCTAATGATAATTAGTTTTGTGGCTAATAACAATTAGTGAAAAAAGGGTACGTATATATACCAAAAAGGTTTTTGAAAAAGTAAATATATAAATAAAGATAACAAAAAAAAGGACAGTAAAGGAAAGTAAATTCTTTAAATATAATTCTTGACTTGTTGTAATCTATTTTTCTTATGTTTCCATATTATATAATGAGTTTGTTAGCATTGCGAATGAATTAGTTTATAAACTCAACAAATTAATCAATCTATTCATCACAAATAATTATATCCGAGTTAGATTTTAATCAGAAGTGAGATTCTGAAAAAATCTTTAGATGAAAAGTCACATAAACAATGTTTTTGCATCACATAGATTATAGCATGCACATTTTAAATTCAAAAAATTTTACTCAATGATTTCTTTTTTGTCAGCCATGCTTATATTCATTAAAAGTCATGCAAGACAAAATAGCTACTATAGAAATCATTACGACCTAAACCTCTAACCTAACACAATAAAATATCTCCACCTATAAAATTCAAAAACAAGACAATTAAGATTTAAGAAAAAGAGAACAAAAAACTTATAATTTTCCTGATATAATCTATTTAATGACTTAATAATGTACCCTCTTAACTACAGCTCTCAGTTACTTTTTTAATTATTTTTAATGCTCCCCAAATTCTTGGACTTCAGGTGTCCAATCTAATGAGTTAGTCTTGCTTACACATTGTACATTTGTTTCGGTCAAAGGCTTGTGATAGTATGTATTTGACTTTAGCTTATTAGTTCTGGTTTTCTTGAGAAAAGGGAAAGAAAAAAAAAAGAAGATAATGGATGGTAGGTAGAGTTTGGTAAACTTTTCCACAAAGACATGCATGGAAGTTGTTGAGCCACTCGTACAGTCGGACATATCCACATGCCCTTCATCTTTTGTTCCCATCACCATTTTATCAAATCTTTTTCACATGTGTTTTTTCTTTCTTTTTTTTATGAAAAATATAAAAACATGTTTCCCATTCTTCTCTAAGAGCTGTACCTACATTATATTAAAATGGGCATTTGTGCTAGTCCATCAACTTTTTCTAAATTTAAATACCATATTTTCTTTGATTTAGTTAGTCTATTTTTATTTTATTTTTATTATTTTACAAATATGATTATATTAGATAATTTCAATTTAGGGTTTTTAATATTTTGCAAATTTTATTAATACGAAAATATATCTATATTTTAAATTTTTATTGTACTAAATAGTATTTATGAGTTACAATTTTTTTTTATATTTTAAATAAACTAAGCACGACACTGAATTATGTAGATTATTATTTAAATCCTGAATCATTTTTTATAACTTACGTATATAACAATTTGTTGGTTAACTCTGCACAACAAGAAAATAAACTATTTACGACAGAAATTTGTGATGCCAAATCGCCATCACAGAATTGTTTTACCTTTGCAATGCTCTTGCGATCAAACATTTGGCATCGCAAGGGCGTAGCAAAAATGCGACGTGGAAAAAACGTCGCAACTTTACGGCTGAGTTGTGATTCTTCTGCGACTCTCTTGCGGTACCTAGAAATATATCGCAAATACATTGCAAACCTGCGATGTTCTTGCGAGACCTCCTTTCTATTGCATGTTTGCGACATCTTTGCGTTTTTCTTGCGATTGACCTTTGCGACATCGCAATTCCATAGCATAATTTCTGTTTTTTCCCCTATAAAATAACCCACCATGAGAATGTATTTCACACCAAATCATAAGTAATAAGAGAGAGAAAGTAGTGAGGAAAATTTTATTTTGCCAAAAAAAAATATTCTAGAAATAAATATGTTCCATAAAACAGTTTCCGAAAAAAAAATGACGTTGAAACATGAAGTGTTCGCATTACGACGATGGATGTATAATCGAAGAGATATGGAGACCGGAGAAGTGATGAAGGAGTTTCGAGATAGGATGCTACCATTCATAAATCAGACGGCTAATAACCCTTATACTCCGAATAACGGTAACATTTTTTGTCCGTGTATAAAGTGTGAAAACAAGAAATATTTAAAAATCGATATTGTGAAAAGACATGTATATAATAGAGGATTTATTCCTAACTATTATGTGTGGTTTTCACATGAGGAAGGGTACAGTTTGGGTACTGGAAGTAGTAGTACGGGTGCTGAAGTTGATGATCGACCTAGTCATGATAATGTTAATTTCAGTTATGGTGAAATATGTTTGAAAACTATGATCATCTACAAAAAAATATGTATCATGATATGGTTACAGATGTATATCATGGTAATATTCCCAGTGTTGTTGAAAATACTATTGAAGAACCTAACGCGGAAGCAAAACAATTTTATGAGATGCTAGATGCTGCAAATCAACTTATCTATGAGGGATGTAGAGATGGTCTATCTAAACTGTCATTAGCATCTAGGTTGATGTATATTAAAAGTAAAGGAAACATAAGTGAAAGAAGTATGAATAAATTTGCTGATGTACTTAAAGAGTATTTGCCAGAAGATAATAATTCTATTGAGAGTTATTATGAAATACATAAGGTAGTTGAGGGTCTTGGATTACCATTAGAAATGATTGATGTTTGCATTGACAATTGAATGCTTTTTTGGAAAAAATGATGATAAGTTGCAGGGGTGTCGATTTTGTGGTAAACCAAGATACCGAACAATTGGTGGAAGGACGCGTGTCCCATACAAATGTATGTGGCACTTGCCAATCACATGTAAATTGAAACAATTATATCAATCGGAAAGGACATCTTCGGCAATGCGATGGCATGTAGAACATATGGTAAAAGATGGCGAGGTCACCCACCCTTCAGATGCAAAGGCTTGGAAATGGTACATTCTGACTTTGCTAAAGAGTCTAGGAATGTTTATCTTGGCTTATGCACTGATGGATTTAGCCCATTTGGTTTGTCTAGGAGACAATATTCTCTATGGCATGTCATATTGACGCCATACAATCTTTCACTGGATATGTGCATGCAAAGCAAATATTTGTTTGTTGACTATTCTAGTGCCAAGTCCTTCTCATCCTACGCGTTCCCTCGATGTGTTCATGCAACCTCTGATTCATGAGTTGAAACATTTATGGTATAGAGGTATTTGCACATTTGATTACTCCCAGTACCAGAATTTCAAGATGCATTCAGTTTTATTGTGGACAATAAGTGACTTCCAAGCATAATGTTATTTGGATGGACGACACATGGAAGGTTATCTTATCATGCGACGTTTTGGTCATGACATTGCAAGGATGTCGCAAAACCCCAAAACCCAAAAAATCCTGAAGCCACGATTACCCTATCTAAACATCGCAATATATACACACTAGGATTTTATGTCATCATATTTTGGAATTGATGACACATCAATTGTCTATCCTCATGGAGTCGTATTAGATACGGCTGAGGATGTCGAGAACAAACCCGAATTTGTTATTTCAACACTTAGGATTTTTGGAATATTTTTTAAATTTGGGGTTATGCGACATCCTTACGATGTCAGGGCCAAAACGTCGCAAGGTTCTTGCAAACTTGCAGAGCAGAACCCCAAAACCCTAAAGGCATCGCATAGGCGTCGCAGGTTTGCTACATCCTTGCGATCCACCCCCCCCCCCCCCCCCCCCCTTATTACCTCAGCGACGTTTCTCTTTCTTCTCTTTCCTTTTCTTCATTTTCACGATTTCCTTCTTCTCTCTTACATCGCCGGCTCGAATCGTCTCCGCCTAGCCTCGCCGCCACCGTCAAGTCTCCCCTTCGCCTAGCCTTTGGTTTGCCTCCGCCTCGCCACGTTGCCGCCATGTGAGCTTTTCGTTTGGTTCATTTTTCTTCTCTTCTTCTTCTTCCCTAATCTCATATTCTCTCCTTCTTTGCCTCCATTGTTTCTGGCGCAGCTTCCTCCTCCGGCGTCCTCTTCTCTCATCTGGTGTCCTTTACTCCGGCGTCCTCTCCACTCCTCCAATCAGTGTAAGTATAGGATTTTCAATTTCTTAGATTTAAGCTTAGGACTTTCGTTTGGGCTTGATTTTTTTCGATCTAGGATTAAGTTTGTTAGATTTAGGATTGAAATTGTTATATATTGGATTTAAGATTTAGAAAGCAATTTTAGGATTTTTTAAAAACATTTTTATGTGTAATAAATCGTTATTGGAATTTTCAAAACGTTTTTAAAAATATATAAAGAATTTTTAAAGATAAACAATTTCCACAACACGTTTTGTAAGATTATAAAACGATTATATAATTTATAAATCGTTTTTATGATTTATGAGAAAGCATTGAATTATAAATTATTTTAAAAAAATTTTAAACGTTTTTTGGATTTATAAATTATTTTAGGAATTTTAAAACATTTTTTGGATGTATAAAACGTTTTCAGAATTTATATAACATTTTCAGAATTTTTAAGACGTTTTTTAAACTTATAAAATATTTTTTGAATTTATAAATCGTTTTCCAAATTTTTAAAACGTTTTTCGCATTTATAGACGTTTTTGAATTACAGATTACTACAACATATATATATATATATATATATATATATAATGGTTTTGTTTATCACAAATCTTTCGTATGATGTATAAAAAAATTTGAATGAATAAAACAGTTTAGTAATTTTTAATAACATTTTTCTAATTTTTAAAATTTCAATTTAACTTTTTATTATTTTAGATGTTTGATGGTATAAATCCGTTCACCAAATATCTTTCTGAGGCTAGTGAAACCGGTCCATTGACTCTGGGATCGGGTACGAGATCGGTTCCACCTACGATGGGTGCTAGTTTCAACTCTCAATCGGGATTTTCCCCAGTAGTTGATACTGTTCATACGCCTATCGGACCTCTCCCGACATTGACACCGGAGATGGCAAATATCGAGGATATTCTCTTGGATCCCGTCCACAAATATCTCCCAAAACCTCCATCCGAACCGTCTCCCGGGGACTTTGTGGTGTGTTTTAGACTTCTAAATTTTAATTTTTAATTCTAAACACTATTAATGTTCAATTTTTGGTTTGAGTTAAAATATGTAGTTTCGATGACGAAAGGATATTGGCGACATCAGTTCGAGAAATTTTTGAATTGGATTTCAAAGAACCGCACGCCAATTTTACCCAGACGCCCCTCCATAATATCGATCGATGGTTCACAACGTTTGCGGTAAATTTATTTTCATTTTAAAAAAAATTTCTTTTTCAGCATTTTATAACAGCAATTTAATCATTTTTTGGTAGCAACGTTTCTACTGGGAGTATTCTATTACATCTCTCGTTTGCAAGGAATTTGAGGCGGTTTTGAGGAGACGAATGGGCAATCAGGTTGGACGTTGGAAGGGTAAATGGAAGAAGAAGGGCAACGAAGCAATGCCCCAATGGATCAAAGAATCAGTCTGGGAAGGTCTGATTCGCTATTGGGAAGATTTGAAGTTGTAGAGGAAGAGTGCTAACTATCAGTCGGCTCGGTTATCTGATCCAGATGGCTGTGGTCCGCATAAGCATTTCTCGGGCCTCACTTCGTTTAAAGTTTGAGCCTGCAAACAGGTCAGTATTTTAGATTTGATTTATTCCTAAATATTAAACTAAATTATATAATACTTTATTCATTTAACAATAATTTCAGTAAGAGAAATAAGAGGATACTCACCCTTATATTCTCAACACCCTGTACCTGACCAAAAGGAACAAGGATGAGGTTTTGTGGACAAAAAGTCAGAGAAGTTGTACAACGATGTTATTGCAAAGTTACAGGAACTTACTCAAGATTGTTGTGATGAGAGCTCTGCATCCGGTGGATTATCCACTACGCACAAGAACCAAATATATGCCAAGGTAAAATTATTTTAAATTCATTCTCTTATTTGTAGTTCATATTAATTTACCAAACATTTAATTTTTTTTTTTAAATCGCTCCCCGTAAAAAAAGAGGTTGTTTGGAATAGGTACCCTAAGATCAAGGATTTAGGAGTGTATCTTGCCGCAAGGATTCTCTCAATCCTCTGGAGCTTCTAACGATCTGAGGGAGCTCGTCGATCGTCAGACACAGGAGTTAGATCGGACTAACAGCGAGTTGGCCAAGACAAAAAAAGATTTTGACATATGATCGACTATGGTGTATCGCAAAGAAGGATCCAGAATTAATTGATGTGTTCACGGAGATAAATGCTGAAGAGGCGGGTTCCAGCTCGGTCAACATGGACCAATCTGATGATTTTTGGTCTTTTAAAATATTGTGTAAAACATTTTTAATTTTAATTTTAATTTTATTCGAATTTTTATTTTTTTTAAAAAAATTCTTATTTATTTATTTATTTTAAAATAATAATAAATAATGTGACGAAGACGGACTCCCAAAATGTCGCAGCGTAAAGAAGTCACATATGCCTCGTAGACCATGAAGTCGCATTTACGTCGCAGATAAGTTGTCGCAAACACGTCGTAGGAGATGGAGTCGCATAAACATCGCAGAGCAAAGATGTTGCAGATGCCTCGCAGTCAGGCGAGTCGCAGTAACATCACAGGGTAGATGTCGTAAAAGCATCGTAGGACTCATTGTCGTAGAAACGTCGCAAGGACTGGTGTCGCAAAAGCAACGCAAAACATGCCTCGCTTTTGCGGTGCACTTTTTTTGCAATGGCTTTGCGACATTGATCGTCGTCGCAGGCCTTGTGACAACTATGCCACGTTTTTTGGCTTGCGATTAACAAATAGTGACGTTTTACTAACATTACAAGGCTGTCTGAACTGCCTATTTGCGATGTTTGTGCGACGTTTTCTTCTATTACAATTATTTTGTTTTATTGTAGTGCTGCTGAAACAATATTTTGATAGAAAGAAAAATATAATTATTTTAAGTAACGCTAATCAAAAGTTATAAATTCAAATATATTCAATTAACAATAGTTTGAAATTTCTACTTTTTATGGGTCATATTTTCATATGTCAAGAGGAAAAAAGAAAACATGTTAGTTGAGGATTAATTCATATTCCCATCCAAATCTAGCATATTTGTCAAATGTATTCAGTCCTTTTAACCTTTATTTTAGCAATCAATGTGAAGAATCAATTTCCATATTTTTGGGGTCGGAATAATTAATTTCATTACATGTACTATTTCTATCAGCAATAGTATGAATTATGTTTTTCGTTTGTTTCTTTTAAATGGTTATGATTTGGACGACGCAACTATATAAAACTACGCATTTTTTACTAAGTTTTATATTAATAAAACTAGGTTAAAATTATGTTGACCGAATACAAAATCCGGCAAAAAAGCAAAAAAAATATTGAGAAACAAAATTCAAAAGAGATAAGCTAGGTGACACAAAAACAGGAATTGAAATAATTAGAACAAGTTAAAGATACAAACTCAGAAAAAATGTTATTTCGAAACTTGTGAAAAAGGATCTTTTATACCCGAACTATGTTTTCGTGTTAAAATAAGTACATAAACTATATGACTGTGTTAAAACATATTCGTACTAATATTAAATCTAGATTACATAACCATAAAACTAACATTTGTGCTTATTTATACTCTAAACATAATTCTGTTAATCATACCGTTAAAATGAGTAAAAGAAAATCGAAAAATAGTTATTTCATACATAAATTATGTCTCGCAGTTAAAATCAGTACATATACTACATGGACATACTGAAACATACCCCTACTAATATTATATTCAAAATAAAAAAAATGTGTTTATTTATACATTAACCACCTTTTTGTTAATCAAACTATAAAATTAGTCTCCCACATAGGTTAACTATATTATTTGCTAAATGTGCTATCACTCTTTTGATAAAAGCGATTCGAAACCGCATCATTTCTCTTCACTACACTTTTTCTCACAAGATTTATAGTTTGATGCAGAGGTTTGAAGTTTTAATTCTCTTAACAAAAGGCAATTGTTTTAATTCATTATTTCTTAAACAATTTTGTATATATTTTTTTGTTGATCAATAAATTTTACATTTCAACAAAAAAAAACTATATTATTTGTTTCATATATAGACAACACATAATCTAATATAACTAACATATGTCGAATACTATTTTTTCTGCTCCAATGTCACATACACAAATTTCTTACACTTTTTCTTTTGTGAATCATAAATTATTTCTTAATTTTCATTGAATATTAAAAAATCATGAGTCATCTTCTTTTTTTGGTCATCGTAGGCTAATGATTTTACACCTCGTTAAATTTCGGAGGTGATATATATATATATATATATGTTTGGGTGATGAAGGCATCAAGCCGGACGAACTAGGCAGGTCAATGACTCGAGTCAAGACATGCAAGCTGAGAGAATAAATAGGAGAATCTATACTTAACATATTGAACAAGGAAGAGATCGCGTCCTTCCCGGAACGCTCCAAGATTGATATCGGGACTTCTTCGAATAGCGTGGGAAATATCAAGAACGCAAGTCAAGAAAGCATCACGATCAGAGCAGATCCAAGACATTCAAGACCCTTTTGAATCTGACAAAGATGACCAAGAATCGACAAGACCCGAGCTGGAAGAAACCGACAAGACTTGGCCCTTTATCGCGCCCTACAAGGATTATTTTGTGTTTACGACAAATTTTTATGCAGGAACGCCAAGCCCAAACAACTCCAGCACCTTAGGATAAAGAGTCTTAAGGTCCATAGGCTTTTTAGGCCTTTTAGTTTCATTTAAAAAGGCAACAAAACACTAAGTTAGAAATTTGCCATTTTTTTGTAATTTGCCATTTTTCTTATATCCTTTTTGTTAATGGGTTGCGACCCATATTTTCCTTTTTCTTTAAGTAAGTCGGCCTTAGTACCCCTATATAAGGTCCCCTTGCAGCCATGTAAGAGGACACCCAACTTTGAAAGCAATAAAGAACATAGTTTTCTCAAAGAGAAATCCTTAAGTCCTTAAGCAAGCTAATCGTTTGTCTAAAACTTAGAACACACTACAAGATCTCGCGAGGTTTCCCCTTGATCTAGAGTGTGCTTGAGTGTATCAAGAAGCCCATCATACTTCTTGTGGACCGCTCCTCAAACCACCCCTTCCGCGCCCCCTGACTTTTCTTACAAAGGAAGTACATCTGGTTCCCTTGGATAGAACCCGCTCCCATCAACCTTAGAGAAGCATCTCGAAGCTCGTATCATTTTGGTATCGGAGCCAAAGATTTCCTGGAAGGTTGTATCTATCTTTACTTTTTGCTCTATTTAATTTTAAAATCGTCATCACTTTCACATAGATTGTTAGATTCGTTTCTCAAGTAAAATAACCATTGTTTGCTCAAGATTTAATCGATATCTTGCTTGTGACGGCTAGGGTTTTTAGTTCTCAATCTAAAAAGACAAAAAAAAAAAAGAATTGTTCTTTAACTTTATTATGCCTTTTTTGTATTTTCCATTTTTGCAATTTCCATTTTTACAAAAAAAAAAAATTGTTCCTTAAGTTTATTATGCCTTTTTCGTATTTTCCATTTTGCAATTTCCATTTTTACAATTTCCCATCTTACAAAAAAAAGGATAACTACTAGTTTCTTGTTTTGAAACATGGAAACCCCAGCTGAGGTCCCCACCCTAACTGAAACATTGGCCCAACACCAAGCCCAGCTTCGATCCATCAACACTTGAATGGACCGCTTGGAGCCGAGATCCGCCAACACGCGAGTGTCTCTGCACTCCCGGGACGATGACTCGGACACATACCGAGAGGGAGACTTTGATCTGGATCCGGATTACCCTCCACCTAGGCATCGTATCACACGAGGAAGAGACCTCCATAACCGTGGACGTGAGCGGGACGATCCGGTGCACTCCAACATCGACCTGAGACTTACCGCACCCACCTTCGCATGTAAGGTCGACCGGGAAGCATACCTCGATTGGGAGAAAATAATAGAGTACATCTTTGAGTGCTACCATTATGCGGATCATAAAATAGTGAGCTTTGCTGCTGCTCAACTCACAGACAACGCCTTGTCCTGGAGGGATCGCGATCTAGCCGAACGAAGACGTCACCACTATAACCAAGTCGCCACTTGGGACGAGATGAAATTTAGTCTAAAGATAATGTACGTGCCTCCATATTTCCATAGAGACGTACAGAAGAGGTTTCGTAAGTTGGTACATGGAAATAGGTCCATGGAAGACTACTTTGAAGAATTCAAAAACCTGAAGAACCGGCTAGAAACCAAAGAACACGAGGAGGCCCTTATGGCTCAATTCCTAGATGGTCTGCAAGACCGCATCGCTAGGAAGGTAGAAAGACAGCCATATCACGAGTTAAGGGAGTTATTACACTTTGCAATACAAGCTGAAGAACACATAAAGAGGAAGACGACCGCGTCCAACTGCCCCAAGTACAACGCTCCCTGGAACGCACCCAACCCGAGACCACAAGACAAAGGCAAAATCATTGAGGTCGAGACTTGTCCTAAGAGAGTTGATCAAGGATCAACCAAGAATCCAATACATGAGGTTAGTAAGGCTCCGGATACTTCTAGAACACGTGACATTGTGTGCTTCAAGTGTCAAGGTCGCGGACACATGGCGAGAGAATGCCTGAACCAAAGGGTAATGGTTGTCACCAAAGGCGGAGAATATAAACCACAAGATGAGGACGAGATGGATGTACAAGAAGCTATAGGAGGTGGAGGAGACTGTAGCATAACCGGGCGTAGGGGAATTCCTTGTAGCTCGCCGCGTCCTGAACTCTATGGTCGTGCCGGATGAAACCGCACAAAGGGAAAATATGTTCCACTCGAGATGTACTATAAGCGGCAAGGTATGCAGTCTTATCGTAGATAGTGGTGCTTGTACTAACGTGACTAGCAAGTCCTTGGTCGAAAAACTAGGACTCACTACCACCAAGCACCCGATGCCGTACCGCTTGAGATGGCTTAACGACCAGGTCGAGATCAAAGTCTCCGAGCAAGTGACCGTTCCTTTCAGCATTGGAGCATACCAAGACAAGGCACTATGTGATGTAGCTCCCATGAAAGCTGGAGATCTTCTACTAGGTCGACCTTGGCAGTTCGATAAGGAGGCTCTACACAACGGGCGCACTAACTTCTACTCGTTTGTGCATAACAAGCGCAAGTATAGCTTAGCACCCTTGACCTCGGCTCAAGTACATGAGCTCCAACTCAAGATGGTTCAGTCCACTAAGGTAAGTAAAACTTCTCTATTTGTGACTCCGAGTGTCATAGAGAAAACCTTGTGTGCCAAGCAAATCGTACTACTAATGCTCTTTAAAGAGAATGTGTGCCTTGAGATGTCTTGTGCAGATTTACCACCAAGGGTCTGTGAGCTCGTAGAACAATTTAAAGATGTGTTCCCCGAGGAAATACCAACTGGCTTACCTCCAATCCGAGGCATAGAACACCAAATTGATTTTGTTCTCGGATCCGCCCTACCAAACCGAGCAGCTTATCGCATCAATCCGCAAGAAGCTAAGGAAATAGAGCGACAAGTTCAAGATCTATTAGACAAATGATACATCCGAGAAAGCCTTAGTCCATGTGCTGTTCCAGTCTTACTCGTGCCAAAAATGGATGGGACATGGAGGATGTGTGTGGACTGCCGAGCAATCAACAACATCACCATCAAGTACTGACATCATATTCCTTGGTTAGACGACATGCTAGAGGAACTTTATGGAGCCACCGTATTCTCCAAGATAGATCTCAAGAGTGGTTATCATCAAGTTCACATGAATGAAGGCGATGAATGGAAAACCGCCTTCAAAACCAAACAAAGCTTGTATGAATGGCTTGTGATGCTCTTCAGACTCACCAACGCCCCAAGCATGTTTATGAGACTCATGAACCAAGTCCTAAGGAATTACATCTGTAATTTTGTGGTGGTATACTTTGATGACATTCTTGTCTATAGTTCATGCTTATCCGATCACCTAATGCACCTTAAGCAAGTACTAGAGACCCTTCGGCAAGAAAGTCTCTATGCAAACCTTAAGAAGTGCAATTCGAGTAGACAAAGAAAAAATCAAAGCCATAGAAGAATGGCCAAAACCTACGACAATCGGACATGTAAGGAGCTTTCACGGTTTGGCCAGCTTCTACCACCGCTTTGTCAAGAATTTTAGCACCCTATCTGCTCTTCTTACAGTTGTGGTTAAGAAGGATGTTCCATTCAAATGGGGAGAAGCACAAGAAAAGGCCTTCTCCGAGCTGAACTCATGCCTCACTAAGGCTCCGGTTTGGCTTTGCCAAATTTTGAGAAAACCTTTGAAGTAGAATGTGACGCGTCTGGATTGAGAATTGGAGCTGTGCTGACTCAAGACAAAAGACCCATAGCTTACTTCAGTGAGAAACTAAGTGGAGCCACTCTCAACTATCCAACACACGACAAGGAGTTGTATGCATTAGTCCGGGCCTTAGAAGTTTGCAACACTATTTACTCGCCAAAGAATTTGTGATTCACACCGATCATGAGACTTTGAAGCATTTGAGGGGTCAGACAAATTTAATGAGAAGACATGCAAGATGGTTAGAATCTGTGGAGACATTCGCCTAAGTGATAAAGTGTAAGAAAGGAAAGGAGAATGTAGTCGCGGATGCTCTTTCTAGACGACACAACCTCATCACCATCATGGACGCCAAGGTTCTAGGATTTAAGTTCATCAAGAACAACTACAAGGAGGATCCAGATTCTGGGGACATCTATCAAGCTTGCAACAATGGAGCCTTCAGATCATACTACATCCACGAAGGGTACTTGTTTCGGGAAAAGAGGTTGTGTATACCGCAAGGGTCAATGAGGGACTTGATACTTAGGGAAGCGCATGGCAGAGGAATCATGGGCCACTTTGGAGTTGCCAAAACTCTAGCCATGGTGGTCGAGCATTTCTTTTGGCCGCATCTTAAGAGAGATGTGGAGCGGTTGTGCATTTAACGTGCAACATGTTTTAAAGCTAAAGCTAAGTCCCACCCTTATGGTATTTATCTCCCTTTACCTATTCCTAATGCTCCTTGGGAGGATATCTCAATGGATTTAGTTCTAGATTTACCAAAGATAAATCACAAGGACTCAATTTTTGTTGTAGTGGACCGCTTTTCAAAGATGGCTCACTTCATACCTTGTGACAAGACCAACGACGCATCACAAATCGCCGACCTATTCTTCAAGGAAGTAGTGCGCCTATGTGGAGTCCCGAGGACTATTGTTTCCGATCGAGATGCCAAGTTCCTAAGCCACTTTTGGAGGACCTTATGGCGGAAATTAGGCACCAAGTTGCTCTTCTCCACCACTTGTCATCTCCAAACCGACGGCCAAACTGAAGTGGTGAATCGTACTCTAGGAACCTTACTTAGAGCTACGGTCGATAAAAATTTAACCAATTGGCTTTCTTGCTTACGTATGGTTGAATTTGCTTATAATCGAGTTAATCATTCGTCTTCTAAGTTCTCACCATTTGAAGTGGTATATGTTTTCAACCCTTTGACGGCAATGGATTTTACACTACTCCCTCCGCACCAGTACCTTGACAAGGATGCAAATGACAAAGCCGAGGTAGCCCAAAAATTACATCTCAAAGTCAAGGAAAACTTGGAAAAGAAGGTTGAATCGATCAAGCAAAGAGAGGACAAAAGGCGCAAGGTTGTGATATTCAACCCGGGATATTGGGTTTGGGTACACATGCGCCCGGAGCACTTCCCAAACAAGCGCAAGTCCAAGCTCGCGCCCCTGGACAATGGTCCTTTCCGAGTAATCGAACGGATCAACGATAATGTCTACCGATTGGAACTACCTGGTGAGTTCAACGATGAGCTCTCCCCATTTCATGTCGACGATGACGATACACCCGATATGGAGCATCTTCAAGAGGCTGCGAATGATGAGGGCATCAAGCCGGATAAACTAGGCTGGCCAATGACTCGATCCAGGACACGCAAGCTGAGAGAACAATTAAGAGAATCTGTAGTTAACATCTTGAACAAGGAAGAGATCGCGTCCTTCCCGGAACGCTCCAAGATCGATATCGGGACTTCTTCGAAGAGCGCGGGAAAGAACAAGAACACAAGTCAAGACCAAGCAGCACGACCAGAGGAGATCCAAGACATTCAAGACCCTTTTGAAGCTGACCAAGATGACCAAGAATCGACAAGACCCGAGCTGGAAGAAACCGACAAGACTTGGCCCTTTATCGCGCTCTACAAGGATTATTTTGTGTTTACAACAAATGTTTTTGCAAGAACACCAAGCCCAAACAACTCCAGCACCTTAGGATAAAGAGTCTTAAGGCCTTTTAATTTCTCTAGTTGGCATCACATATACTTAATTAGATTACATGTTATGCTCATAGAAAATTATAAATAGTTATCAAAATTTTAAAATCTATTTTGACAATTTAATTAACAAAATCGAAGTCAATATGAAAACAAATACTTTAATTTAATAGATATGTAATTTGAAGTTACCATAAGTATGGGTATGTTTTAGCACAATTACATAATTGATTTTAACAAGAAGGCATAGTTCAGATATAGAAAAACTATTTTTCAGTTTTTATATATTCATTTTAACGGTTTAACTAACGGAATTGTGGTTAAAGTATGAATAAGTAATTTTATAGCTATGTAACTTATATTTAATATTAGTACTATGTTTTAGTACAATCATATATCCATCATGTACCGATATTAATATGAAAAAGCCATCTTCCCCCGAAACCGTTAATAAAACTATCACAAGACAATGCGAAACTAGAGTTGGTGACCAAAATTCCCACGACGGTTAGAAATACCTCATGAGTGTAGGCATTTACCTGAACCATTTTCAGTACGGATTCTGTTGTTTTGTGAGATCCAATTGCATAAATAGCTGATCTTAGGATACCCATCATGTGTGGGCATGCCATCAAAGGTGGAATCACATTTTCACTATGTGAAAAATGTTTTTGTCAGAGAAAAGCCTAAAAGAAAAAACATAATACTTTTCATATCTTATATTTTAAAGTGCAAGATATTTTCATATAAATTTTAGGATAAAATTAGCCTATAATTCATAACTATCCTTGAAATAAGCTTAATGTAGAACTTTTACAAATTTTTATATAAAAATTCAAAATTAATAAAGATTTAATAGAAAAAACATTCGGTATCAACCATTATGGATTAAGTTGGGCTATTAATCTTATGGAATAACCATTATCAAAAAACAAACAAAAAGTAAAAAAAAAATAGTAAATCTTTATCAACCATTAATATATAATCTTGTTTTCGGATACAGAAATTTTGGACATTCTCGTATTTTATCGGGTTCGTCTATATAATACGATATTTTGGTTATTTTGATATAAGTCTTATTTGGATATTTTCATTTTTCAGATAGAGTTTGGTTCAATATATTTCAAATTTGGGGGTTCAAATATTTTTCATAAATTAAAAAGATTTGAAAGAAACACTCCAATTGGATTTTTTTTTGTTTGGTTCTAATTCAGATTTGGGTTTGATTTTGTATATATATACGTTTAGGATCTATTAGAGGTATTTTGTGAGGTTCGGTTCCTCTAATTCGCTTTGATTTCGGTTTAGGTTTGGGACCAATAAAACATCTTGAAAATAATATTCAAAATATCAACACATGCCAACCATATGACACGGGTTAAAAAAAATCAAATCTCACGCTATAGCATGGTTATAGTCCTAATTATTTTATTAATACTAGTAAAAAATCTGTAAAGCAATAACATAATGCTTTAAGAAAGTTAAACCTCATGAACTTTTACATTCATACACCAAACATCAAAAATACGCCTCTAGCAAAACACTTCCATCTAACTGCTTAGAATACAAATCTAATAGTGGTTTTGATTCTAACAAGTTCATAGACGCAATCTGTCTCTCATCTTTTGTACTCCATTCCGGTAAAACCTCGACTATTACTTTCTGCAACAGTTTCTGTTCGAAGCCATCTTTGAGAAGTACTTCAAGGTCTTTTATATTCCCCCTCAAATCAAATAACACACTGCAAAGTCCACGACCACAACAATATTCCAAAATGGAATTCAAATCTATCTTTTCCAAGACAACGGTTTCAACCCATTTACTAGTAATTCCCGATTCTGCAACTAATTCCTTGTTGGTGATCAGTACAACTTTTGGAACCGATTCTTCCATCTTGTTGGAAGAAGCAGGGATAGGAAGCTGTTGTGCATTGCTAGCTACTATGATTTGAATAGGTTGCATCGAAACATTAGTAGCTTCTCGTGAGGAAATATTGGAGAGATTATCAGATAACAAGGAAGAAAGTATTATCGCATCATATTCTTGTAAAAGCTTTGAGTAGTATCCACCAGTATCCGAAGCCCTTTCCCCAATTTTGTCCAAGAAACAACCATTAAGAGATATAGTATACCTGCAATGATTTTCCAAACTTAAAAGACAATCTACGACTTGGTTTTGTATGGACTCAAGAGAAGCAATGTAACTTTACCTGAGGGCGAGAAAAGGTTTTCCGGTTAACATCTGATGGATGAATCCCTCATTCATCTTCTTGCATAACTCTTCTTCAACGCCCACAGTGACATCAATGCCAACATCTTTCAAACGACTAATGCCCGAAGAAAAAACGATTGGATTCGGGTCAACCATTCCAATAACAACTCTCTTCACCTTAGCCTTGATCAATGCTTCTGTACACGGCGGCGTTCTTCCGTGATGATTACATGGTTCTAAGCTAACATAAGCAGTGGCATTCTCAGCTAAGTCTCCAGCATCACGAAGAGCAAACACCTAACAAAGCCAAGAACGGTTCTCACCATGAATCAAACTCAAACTGATCTAAGCCCCCAATTTCAAATTAATGAAAACCAGAATGAAATCTATCAGATCTTCAGTCCAAGAATGGAAGTTTTC
The DNA here is from genome assembly GCA_023374145.1 of Lepidium sativum. NCBI lineage: Eukaryota > Viridiplantae > Streptophyta > Magnoliopsida > Brassicales > Brassicaceae > Lepidium > Lepidium sativum. The sequence goes on along the minus strand of JAKUCM010000324.1, from coordinate 76,583 downwards.
TCATTTTCAGAAACCCAACAAGTAAAACTACAAAGTAACTAGATTGTTACCTCAGCATGAGGCTGACCAGCTTTGGGATGAAACCCTTCGCCAACAATTTCGCCATCTTTGACTATGACACAACCTACCATTGGATTAGGACTCGTACAACCAACTGCTCTCTTTGCCAGTTCCACGCATTTCCTCATATAAAACGCATCATCGACTTCAACACCTTCTTCGTTTTTCATGGCAGCTAAAACTGGATTGCTGAATCCCTTTCGATATTTATGTGATCTTTTGATACTGTGATTTGGGTTCTGAAATGTAGTGACGTTAAAAATGCGGCGAGGATTTGATGATAGCGATAAAAGTACAATTGAGGTTCGAAGAGTGGTGGAAGGAACCGAGATCGGAAGGCATGTGATCTGCATATCACTGTTGCATTTGTTTTCAACTATAAACTCAGTTATAGTTTTCGAAATCGCGAGCTCGGCTTCGAGTTTTGATTGCTTTTCTTCACCAACGAACAACAATCCGAAGTCAAATAAAATCTCCGGGAATGCCGATCAGAGCCGTATCCGACAAGAAATTTACAGCAGCGGCGGAATTGTAGCCGAGCCCTAACATCGACAGAGTGAAGATAAAGGATAAATCGACGACGATGACGACGAAATGATTGGGATTTCCTAATTCAAAGAGTCGGTTAAGCCTAACCACAAAACCAAGAATGTCACAGCCACCGGTTTAGGAGGCTAATTGATTTCGTTTCTTAGATCATGTGCAATGGTTGATACCCAATTGGGTATCTAAACAAATTTTTTAATATTAAAACTAATTATATACTCTACTATACTTGTATATTTTTTGCTTTCAATGGTAAAATTTCTTGTTGGGTTTTTAAATTTTTTGTAATAAAAAATTAATTATTTAAGAAAATATAATTATTTACTTAAAACATATTAATACAAAAACATTAATAGAAGTGAACTATTAATACAGTTGTTATCGTGGTCATGTCCAAATTTTTGTCATATATGTTCGACCAAATCGGCTTTTAATTGTTCATGTTGTTGTCTAGCACGAATTTTAGTACGAGAATTCATCATATTCTGAATATTCGTCGGCATATCTGTAGAATACGTTAGATCGATAGATGAACTTCCGCTTCCATCGCCGTGCTGGAATTCTGAAGGATCATAGTGAGTATTGTATCCATCTCGTTCGCCTTCTACAATCATGTTGTGGAGTATTATACAAGCTCTCATGATCTTGCCTATTTTTGTTTTATCCCAAAAAAGTGATGGATTTTTAATAATTGCAAATCGAGCTTGCAAAACTCCAAAAGCACGTTCTACATCTTTTCGGGGTGCTTCTTGACATTGCGCAAACAAAGATGTTTTTGGACTTTGTGGAAGTGAAATAGATTGGATAAAAGTTGCCCACTTTGGATAAATACCATCCGTTAGATAGTATGCCAAGTTATACGCCCTTCTGTTGACCGAGAAATTGACTTGCTAAGCATTACCCTGTATTATATCATCAAAAACCGGTGAGCGATCAAGAACATTAAGATCGTTTAAGGTATCGGGAGGTCCAAAAAACGCATGTCATATCTATAGATCATATGATGCCACCGCTTCTAAAACGATTGTTGGTTTCCCTGAACCTCTACAATATTGGCCTTTCCACGCGATAGAACAATTTTTCCACTCCCAATGCATACAATCGATGCTTCCTATCATTCCATAAAATCCCCGTTGTTCTCCAATATGAAGTAAGCGTTGAAGATCGTCATGTGTTGTCTTCTTAGATACTCATCACCAAACAAATCTATGACTCCTTCCACAAAATGTTCCAAACATGAACGTGCAGTACTAGCACCGAGACGAAGGTATTCGTCAGCTGCATCTGTCGCAGTGCCATATGCCAATAAATGTATTGCTACCGTGCTTTTTTGTAGTCCCGAGAGTCCAAGCCTTCCAAGTGCATCTTTTTTTGTCGAAAAAAAGGAACTTCATTTGATAGTCGATCCACAATCATCATGAATAATGACTTATTCATTCTGAAACGGCGTCAGAATAGATGAGGAGGATATATCGCATCTTCACCGAAATAATCGTTCCATAATCGTATATGGCCTGCCTCACGATCACGTTCGATAAAAGCTCGTTTTTTTCTTGAGTGAGATGCCTCTTAACTTTGCCCATAATCGATGAACATATTTCCAAAAGAGTGATCAAAGTGTTGATCAAAATGTTGATAAAAAAAACTGTTCAAATTTTCCATCTAATGATTCATCTTCTTCATGATTAGAAGATGATGCCATGATGTGTTTTTGTTTTTAAAAGAAAGTTACCAAAGGATTGAGACGATAGAAAATTATGTGAGCAAAGAAGAAATATAGAGATTTTGAAGTCTTAGGTAATTGAATAAGCAATTGAGTTGATTTATAGTGAAGCTATCATAATTATTTGGACCCGTGACAATAATTTGGACACGTGACCATACAAATCATAATTCGACTTTGGACCCGTGACAATAATTTGCATGCTTTGGACCCGTGAAAATTACTTGCATACACATCAGAATATAAATCAATCGCATGCCACTATTACACCCGTGACAATTTTTTGAAAGCCGTTACATTACACAAACAGAGAATCTTAAGCATCTTCATCTTATTACATTACACAAACAAAATATTTTACATTACACAAACAGAGAATCTTAAGATCATCTTAAGCTCATATTTTACACAAAAAACAGAGAGGTTCAACAAAAAGATAGAGAATCTGAAGCATCTTCATCTTAAGCCATCATATCCGCTAAGAGCTTCCTCTTGAGATCTTCTTCACATTCAGATAATGACTCCTTTGAAAGCAGAATCTGAAGCATCTTCATGGCATGATCCTTAGCTCTAATATCCTACATCTGCTTATACTCAGAGACCACCATCCCTTCACCTCCTCTTTTCCCTTTACCTTTAGCAGCTTTGACACCAAAGGTCGATTTGTGGAAACCTCAGGTGACTGTGAAGCCTCATCAGTCCTCCTCCTCTTAGAAGACACATCATTCTTTAAAGTAGACAGCTCACACCATTTTTGATCGCTCCTAAGCTCCTTCCAAGCATGTTCAAGAGTGAACTTCTTGTTGTAGTTATTGTAAGAAATTTGATGAGCATTCTTCCAGACGTCGTTCTCATTCTATCCACTGCTTTTCTCCCTATTTGCAGCATCATAAGCGCCTGAAAACTTGCAGACTAGATCGTTCATCTTGTGCCATCTTTGTTTGCAGTTGCCAGATGAACGTATGTCAGCCATGTCCTTACATCTTGATGCGAAGTATGCACCAACTCTGTTCCAGAAGTCCCTAGACTTCTGCTCGTTGCCAGTCACAGGGTCCTTGCTCGTGTTCAACCAAGAACTGATCAGCAGCACATCATCAGAAGGTGTCCAAGCCTTTCTAGCTATCTGATCTTTGCGGGTAGACTGAGGAGAACAGTTACCATCTAGCTCAATCACATCATCAAGACAGTTAGTTTGTTGACTATTCAATAAGCTAGTAAAACTAGATGGTTGAGGAAAAGAAAATGTGAATGGAAGATCCATCAGAAGAAGAAATGACTGCCAATAGAATGAGCAAAGACAAAGAGAATATGAAACTTGGATTCGTTTTTCAACTACAAATGAATAACATACCTTCTTACAAGAAGATCAATGCAAACGAGACAGCTCACAGTGACCATAATATCTACTTACAAAGCATTTAATACAATGTAAGAAAAAAAAAGTCTTACCATCTTACAAGACATCAAATCTCTGCAATTAATCAAACTTATCTCTGCAATTAATATCTACTTACCGTAACAACTACCCAACTTAATTTCAAAAAGTAATGTCGATGCTTACCTTAGGCTTCTGAAGATATGGTCCATTCGACTACTTCTCCTAACCATCTTACAAGACATCAAATCTCTGCAATTAATCAAACCAATCAGAGAATTTAGCCAAACCATCTTACGTGACAGCTCACAGTGACCATAATATCTACTTACAAAGCAGTTAATACAATGTAAGAGAAAAAATCTTACCATCTTACAAGACATCAAATCTCTGCAATTAATCAAACTTATCTCTGCAGTTAATATCTACTTACCATAACAACTACCCAACTTAATTTTAGAAAGTAATGTCGATGCTTACCTTAGGCTTCTGAAGATATGGTCCATTCGACTGCTTCTCCTATCCATCGTACAAGACATCAAATCTCTGCAATTAATCAAACCAATCAGACAATTAAGCCAAACCATCTTACGTGACAGCTAACATTGACAAGACTTAAACCTAAACTGCACTTATTATACTCAATTAAGAATTGAGACTTAAACCTAAATTGCACTTATCACCTCGGTTTTTTCCTCTCTACGGATATGTCAGAATGACAAAACATATACAAAAAGTACACGAGGAACATTATCTCTCTTCACTCTGTGTCAAACAAATAATTATCATAAAAGCTGAATATAATGACTTTTATATTGAAGCAACCACTTATTAGCAATGAATCATACCAATATTGTTTCTATTCCCGTAGGAGAAGGTACCAAAGTGTAAGTAACAGAATCTTACAGTCAAACTTTCAACAGTTGTACCACTGAACTCCATTGTCTTATAAGTTGCACCAGCAACAAATATCTCACCTATGATCTACAAAGTTACAAGAAAGGTCATGATCCAGATGAATGACACCAGACATAATCCCAAAAGAGGAAAACATTTGAAAAGAAAAACTCAAAACCTTTAAACTATCAAATAAAAGTAGAATTGACTTCACAGTAGTATGCATAACAACAAGATTAGAGCACTTCAGTAGGTGCAAGTATACAACAGATTAATGCCAAAAATATCTTTAGAAGATTTTGGATGCAGGAAAAAGAAATATATACTGTAAGACATGTGACACTCAATTGCAAAATCAGATCCTTTGCTTGCAAATAACTGGGCATTTCACCATCCAAAGTGTGCAAGCAAAGAACAAACCTTCAACAAGCAAAGAACAATCACAATAAGTGTGCAAGAAGTGATCAAGTGTAAGACACAAAATTCACACACGCTCCTCCAGGTCTGTTGTGATCACCACTCACCCAATAAGATTAAAAACACAGCAAAATAAGCAGAGAAGAAGAAGCATATACCTTAGCATTTACACCGAACTCCCGCTTGAAGATACCAAAAGCACCAGGACCACAAACATCATGAGTCATAAGAACGTCAACATTAACCCAAATGTTATCACCAGGAATCACTAATGACTTCTCAGATGCTCTAGCCATAATCTTCTCTGTCATCGTCATCACCAAAAGTCTTGAACAAATTAACATAGATACTACTTATGGTTCACTTTGTTAAGAAAAGAGAGATATTAACCGCAGTGCAGCAAAGACTTGGAACATTATGGATTTCGATTTTGATGAAACGAAGAGAAACCTTAGTGTTGGATTTTGAGCGGGAGCGAGAGAAATTTTCTGATCTGTGTAATCAGAGCTCTAAATCCGATTAGAGTATTGGATACGACGGCGATTAAGCAAACATGGCGAAGTTGGATTTAGAGCAGTATTCATCCGACAACGAAGAGATTAAGAAGGAGAAGAATGAGAAGAAGAAGAAGAGTACGAAGAGAGTGAGAGATGAAGCGGAAAATGTAGAGCCTGAGCGTCCAAAAGCGTCAATCCAAGAAGAATCAAAGATGAAGAAGAAAAAGATCAACACAAAGATCTTTTTAGTGATTTATCGAGATAATGATAAATCGAGACATGCATCAAAACAAAGATCAACAATCGAGACATGCATCAAAACAATTGACGAAGCATCGTCGATGAAGAAAATCACCGCGAAGTCGCCGATGAGGAAAAGAAAATCGCGATGCTTCGTCAATCGCCGATGAGAAGCGAAAATGAATTTTTTTTACACTTTACCAAATCTCTCGTCCCAATAGATGACATCCACGTGTCTTGAAGAAACGCATCTTCTGTATCCAATTTTAGAATCATATTTACCCTTAATTACTTCAAATCTGATCAAAATAATATAAACACAAAAATAAGTTACGCCAAATACCCGCGTTGTTCATGCTCTTACACTTATAATAGTATGGGTCCCACATGCTGACTACGTTGACCACAGTCAATAAAAGCAAGAGAAGACCGAGATAGAGACCGGGCAGTTCGATTATTCTGGTTACTGCTGATATCTTTGAAAGTAAAAGTCCATTTTCAGAAGAAATTGAGAATTAAGGGGTCATAATTCAAAGCAAAATAAATACAAGTGTATTGATGAGATCAACAGAGAAAGAGACAAGAGATTGTTACGTCTGAGACTCACTCTGCCAACTGAACTTGAAGAAATTCGATCATTAATGGCGTTTCGCAGAGCTCAAAGTCTACTTTGCCTTTCTAGGTTTAAAAGCAATTTCGTGTTTGGTTCCTCCCTGAAGTTCCACCTATACTCTTCGTCGTCTCAAAATTCAAATCAATTTCAGGTTCTGGTTATAAATTTCTTCATGATCGAAAGTTATTATCTATTTTCTCATTACCCTCCGAGATTTTACTGAGAAAAAGCAAAAAAATGATATCATAAACATGAAATTTGAGGTAGGCGGAAGAAAAGATCTTAACTTTAAGAAACTTTCACGCATAGTTGTAAAGAAGTTTTGGGGGCAAAAATTGAATCTTGGTATTGCTTTCTTATATACATATTCATCAATTCTTTACAAAAAATGGTCTGGATAAGGTTTAATAGCGGGATTTTGTATGAATTGCTGGACCACAGTTTATATTGTTCTGTGATTCCGCTTAGAATTTATATAAATGGAATCTCACATTTCTATTATTTTCCAGAATGTTGGATTCATAGGTCTTGGAAATATGGGATCAAGAATGGTGAATAATCTAGTTAAAGCTGGATATAAAGTTACCGTTCATGACATGTAATGATATCCTTTAGTGTGTTTTTGCTCCCAAGCAATTTTTATTTGTGGTTAATCTTTGATTCATTTGGTTAATTTCTTGCTCATATACAGAAACCGTGATGTTATGAAGATGTTTACTGCAATGGGAGTCTCTGCTAAAGAAACTCCTTATGAAGTTGCCCAAGATAGTGACGTTGTGATTACGATGTTGCCGTCATCATCTCACGTAAGTTATCACCTCGAAGAAGATTTTTGATAAGAACAATTTGGAGATTTTCTTGGTAGTTGCATTTTAGATGTGTTATTGGAAATAACTAGTCTAAGAGATATTATTGCTGTTTAACTCCTGATATTGGGTATGTTAGATGGTTGCAACTTGAAAGAGTGTATATCATTAAACCGTATTCTCTTAATTCAATGTGTTTCATGAAGAAGAAAAGTTTTGTTTTCGATGCTTGATTGGATGTTTTTTATAACGAAAAACAAATTGTCTTTATGTAGGTGATGGATGCGTACACAGGAACAAATGGGTTGCTACTTGGAGAAAATGCTATAGGACCTGCTTTGTTAATAGATTCATCCACTATTGATCCACAAACAACCCGAAAAATCTCGCTTGCTGTTTCTAATTGTAGTTTGAAAGAAAAGAGAGGTAAACATCGCAAGTATTGGAATAGAGGTTGTTTCTTTCGAGTTAATGACGAATAAATCTTTTAGTGGTAGTTCATGAACAGCGTTTAAACTATTTGAGAACAGTTTCCCTCATGTTAGCCCTCTTCAATAATTAAGTAGGCTTTCTTGTTGAGAATTTGTAATTTATCTGTTTCAGTTCAAATTGGGAATCTTTAAAATGTCTTGTTTGATGTAGCCATTAAAAACAAGATCCTTGTAATATTCTTGTGGAAAAGTTGAGATTGTTTCATTTTAAAATTTTCAACTTTCAAGCATCTATGATGCAGATAATTGGGAAAAGCCTGTCATGTTGGATGCTCCAGTCTCTGGAGGCGTTCTTGCGGCAGAAGCTTGTACACTTACTTTCATGGTATTATTTTGACCCTCTTATCATCTCCATTAGTATCACATGCTTCGTAGATGCTTGTAACTCTCTATAACATATAATTTGGTACTTTACCTGTCAAAGCACAATTGCAATTACACATTTTGTAGGTTGGTGGTCCTGAAGATGCTTACTTAGCCGCTAGACCAATACTTCAGTCAATGGGTAAAACTTCAATCTACTGTGGTAGTTCAGGAAATGGAACTGTAAGCTCACTTCTAGACCCTATTTCCGTAGTTTTGTCTCCTACAGTCTCTCTTATTTTAATCATTAGTTTAATTTTCTCTACAGTTTGTAATGATGAATATTCTCGATGTAGACTATGAAACTCCTCTGTGTTCGTCACATGACATGTTTGTTTTCAAATTTAGGCTGCAAAGATTTGTAACAATTTAGCAATGGCTGTGAGTATGCTCGGCACTTCAGAAGCTTTAACTCTTGGTCAATCTCTTGGTTTATCTGCCAGCACGTTAACACAAGTGTTAAACACATCCAGTGGCCGATGTTGGAGTAGGTATGTAAATGAGACTGACCTCTTCAACTTTATAGTGCCTTCTAATTAAGTACAGATTCCAAATTCTTAACTTAAAAATATTCTTAAAAACGGCAGCGATGCATACAATCCAGTTCCAGGAGTGATGGAATGTGTGCCATCTTCAAGGGATTACAATGGTGGTTTTGCCTGCAAACTTATGGTCAGTTACTTAATGAGTGTGTACATCATTGATCTTCAAAATGGCTCTAAAGCACATTTCTTTGGTTACACAAGTCTTTCATGTATATTGTCTAAAATGCAGGCTAAAGACCTAAACCTCGCAGCAGCCTCAGCTGAAGAAGTTGGACACAAAAGCCCATTAACATCCAAAGCACAAGAAATGTGAGTAGTTCAGTAGTCTTTTATCTTCTAGAATTGTTTTCCTTGAAAGATGAGTTGTTGTGTAAAGAAGTCTATGATTGAAGTTTATGGAAACAACATAGAAACTTATTTTTGGAACTCTTCTATGAAGCAATGCACACATATCATCAAGTTGGAGGTTTTGTTTTGCAGTTACAAGAAGATCTGTGAAGATGGACATGAAGCGGAGGACTTTTCATGTGTTTTCAGACACTTTTACAATGGCAAAGATGAAGTCTGAAGGCAATCTTTACAATGACCCTGCAAGAAGATGATAAACATCAGAACATCCCATAATCAATTTCTTTGTGCATCTAGATTGTTAATTTACATTGCTAAGAATAAAACTTCAAAAGGTTTGTAATGTTAAGAAGCGAATTGAAATGTAATTAGTTTGGACATCAATATCAAGTGGAATAACAGTCATAAAGCTCTACTAGAATTCTAGCAATACATAAAGCTCATGCCTAAACCAAGAAAGAAAAATGGTGGATAGGGAATATAAAATAAAGTTGCAAAAAGATTATAAATGAGAACAATTCTAATGGCATTTGGGATCATTTTCTCATTCTAATAAGAAAAAGAAAAAAAAGACTTTCTTTCCCGATTCCACAATGTAATGACCAAAACACCCTCTTCCCTCCTTCTACAACACGTTCAGTCTCTGTCGCTCTTTTTTCTCTGTTACTCTAACCTTCGTTCTTCATGACATTCCGCTGAACTCCGAGGTTCGTTTTTAAATCTTCGTGCTTTATTTTTTATGTGTATCGGCTTGCAACTTCTGGGTTCTCTCTGAAAATGCAATTCAATTGATATATTGTTTCTGTTCATGAAGATTCGTTTGTCTTAGTGTTACCCGAACAGTTTTTTTTACTTCCTTCGAAGGCAAAATCGTTGCTTGGCTCGTTTTCTTGTGTTTCGTCTCTCTGTTTTTTTTCTATCGCATGCGCATAAAGCCTATCACAGTAATCGATTTTGTTTGCTCTCGTCCGTCATCTTGTTTACTCTGATTTTCACGACTCTAGTTTTCTAGTTCCGGCTTTACCATTTTTGTTGTGTAATCGAAGACTTAACGAGACTGATACTTCTCTAATAGGGCGGAAATGTGGTTAGAGTTAGAATATTAACAATGCGGGAATTCAAATAAATGTTGATTTTATTCATACTCTTTTTTTAGTTGTTGATGTTTCCTATGGCTCTGATGATAACTTTCAAGTTGAAGCCATCTTCTTTTTCTCTGAGAAATCCTCATTTCAGGGGCCTGCACGTTTTCAACGAAAGTTCCCATCTTTCCTGATCTTTGGCAATATGTATATATATATATATATGACCCTTTGTTTGTCTCAATGTATAGAAGAAGCTAATTGCGTTTGTGATGGCAAGTAGTGGAAAGCAGACTTCTACTCCCAAGGCAATTATACATCAGAAGTTTGGTGCTAAAGCAAGCTATAGAGTTGAGGAAGTTCATGACTCGTCTCAGAGTGGTTGTCCAGGATTAGCAATACCTCAGAAAGGTCCATGTCTCTATCGCTGCCACTTACAGCTACCAGATTTTTCTGTTGTATCCAGCGTCTTTAAGAAGAAGAAGGATTCCGAACAATCTGCTGCTGAATTAGCTCTTGAGAAGGTATGCTTTCTTATATATGTATAGATCTCTTCTGTAATGTGTTTTCACTTTATGTTAACAAAGCCAATACTGTTTACGTCGCAGCTAGGCATTCGTCCTCAGAATGATGATCTTACTGTGGATGAAGCTTGGGATGATATCACTGGACGCATTAAATATGTGTTTTCTGATGAGGTTAGTGTATCTAAAGAAATTTCTGGTTTCAATGTTTTTTCAAATATGACAACATTTGCATTATTTGTATTTTTATAGCTGGCCTAAAAGGTATGTCTTATTAAACAAATACCTTGAAGAAAATTTTACTTACGAAGTGTTATTGGCATTGATGTTTAAGTTGTTGTGATTGCAGTTTCTTTCAGCTGATCATCCTCTAGGAGCTCACCTTAGAGTGGTATTGCGCAGGGATGGTGATTTTTGTGGCTCAGTTCCTGTTTCTGTCATTGCTACATTTGATGCAAAGATTAACAGTCGTTGCAAAATCATCAATCCTTCTGTGGAATCGGAGCCTTTCTTGGTCATTTCCTATGTCATGAAGGCTGCTGAAAAGTTGTCAGACTACATTGTTGCATCTCCCCATGTAACTTCACTCCGAAGGAAGAATACATACCCTTCGGCCATTGTAGAAGCACTACCTACTCATGTATCTAATTCTGTAGGAAGCGTAAGAGTTGTGGCTGTACGTATACCATGTATCAGTAAGGAGGTTATTGAGCCAGTTACGCTTGATATTTCATCGGACCAATACTACTTGGACATAATTTCGGTAAAGATCGGTTTGAAAGATGGCAGCCAAGTGATGATATCAAGGTGATTAAAGTGTTGTTCTATTAATAAGTGGAGGTCTCTCGATGTTAATCTGGTATTAAGGTATATTTAGTTTTCAACAGGACTTTTGGCAAAGCTTCTTGTGGCTCTGAGTGTAGATTATACTCTGCTATTCCTAAGTTTAAATCCTCGGATATTTCATCGGAAGCCTCTGGAAGTTCAAATGGAGAATCTCGGAATGCACGAGCAAGTTACATTTGTGGTCAAGATATCTACGGGGATGCAATCTTGGCATCTGTTGGTTACAGATGGAAGTCCGACATTCTTGACTTTGATGATGTAACCGTTAAATCATTTTACAGGTCCCTATTCTTCTTCCAAGTTTTGCTTAGTATTATGTTTAGTTTCCCTTTTGCATTTTTATCATCATGAATTTGGAAACAATCCATTGCTCATGTTTCTAAACTGTGAAGTAATGCCTTTGATGTTTGTCATGGCTTTCCAATGAGGCACTGCATACCTTATCATGCACGGGTGCATGACATAAGCTTTTTGGCCTCTGCAGGATATGTTGTGGTATGTCACCAAATGGCATCTACAAAATCTCCCGACAAGCATTACTTGCTTCGCAGTTGCCTATTTTATTCACTACAAAGTCTAATTGGAGAGGTCCACTTCCCAGGGAGATTCTCTGCAGTTTCTGCCAACAGCATCGACTAGCAGAACCCATATTTTCTGTGTCTGCTACTCCTGTGGAACTATTGTCTGACATAAACAGATCTCACAAGAAGTTGAAGGTCTCAGGACATGATGATGCTGATGAAAAGAATTTGAGTAGGGAAAAAGAGGATACGCCGGGATTGAGACATGGATTTAGATGTGAAGTGAAAATTCTTACCAAGTCCCAGAATTTGGTTTTAGATTGTTCACCAAGAAAATTCTATGATAAGGAAAATGATGCCATTCAAAATGCTTCTTTGAAAGCCCTTCTATGGTTTAGTAGGTCTTTTGATGATCTGGATTTGGCTGGATCAAATACAGATGACGACCAGGATATTCGATCTCCAAGCACTAGTATTTTTGTGGCCCCACCAATCCAGGCATATAGAGACAGCTCAAAGACCACAAATGCGCCATTGGCAGAGAAGCGTGTTCAATCAATAACAAATGGTTCTGTGGTTAGCATATGCTATTCTTTGTCTTTGGCAGTGGATCCTGCATATCGGAGTGATGAATATTGTAGTGATCATGAGTCTCCAAGAAATATAAGTGGAAGCAATAGAGATATAGAGTCTAAGGTGGAGGCTGAATATTGCAAAGATCTCATTGAAAGCAAAGAAGAGGTAGAATTTGAAGTAGGAACTGGAGCGATGAATACACATATTGAATCAGCTGTTACTCAGATGACTGTGGGTGAATATGCTTCCTTTAATACTGCACTGCCTGCTGCTGCTGAAGCTTTGGTTTTGGCTGTTACCACTGATACTGTGAGAAGCCGCTGGCTCCTATCAGGTAATACTTCTTATGTTTACATTTGTTTAGTATAGAATCTTGCAAAAACGTTGTATGGTTGGAAAAAGAAATTATTTGTTGCTGTCTATAAAATTTTGATCTAGTCTAACGAGTAACTACCATGCTTTGGTTCTCACCATTTCAAGAAAAGGCAAAGTTATGTAAGATTCTCATTTAAAGTCTTCTGGTGAATGTTGAGGGATTGATATACATTGCCGCATGCTTTTCTTCTGTATGCAATTCATATCCATTCTTTTTTTCTGAATGTAGTGTTATTTTGATAAATTCTTCTTTCAACATATTTTCTTTCCTGTACTGATACTTCCAGATTTGTAGGTTCTAGTTAAAATGTATCTGTCCATCTCTTGATTATTTTTCAAATCACAGTAATCACACCCAATTTATCAATACTGTTTCATGGCTGTAAACAGAGCCTGAAAGAAAATAAATCTATATGGCTATATCTGTGAATAAGATAAGAGATTCCATGAACATATATGTGTAAATTAATCATCTGCTTTTTATGCACAGAAAGTTCGCGTTTGGATTACAGTATACTTCTGTTAGGAGTGAAAGGTCCAACAGAAGAACGAATGGAGGCTGCTTTTTTCAAACCTCCACTTTCAAAACAGCGTGTGGAATATGCACTGAAACATATAAGAGAGTCATCTGCTTCTACTTTGGTACGCTCTTTTGGTTTTAGTTTTATCTCAGTGGGAAACTGAATTGAAGACCTTTTTTGGAAAAAAGTTCCAGCTGTTTCAGTCTCTCTTTGTCCATATTAGTAAATCTGTGACAAGTGTGAGATGGCGCTTCTATTCTTGTTGCAGGCTGACTTTGGATGTGGTTCTGGAAGTTTATTAGACTCTCTACTTGACTATCCTAGTTCACTTCAAACCATTATTGGCGTCGACATCTCACCGAAGGGTCTTGCCCGTGCTGCTAAGGTATGAAAATTTACACACCACTGTTTTTACTCCCCCTTCTGGATTTAACTTGATGAGACTAATACATCTACAGAATATATGTGTTTGACGAAGATTGTATTTGCACCAGTCATGAATCTCTGTATTTTGTAATCGAAAAGAAATGGTAGATTTACATATGCCTCTTATGTATCTTATGTCTCAATTTCAGATGCTACATTTAAAACTAAACAAGGAAACTTGCAATATCAAATCTGCCACACTTTATGATGGTTCCATCCTTGAGTTCGACTTGAGGCTGCATGACGTAGACATTGGCACCTGCTTAGAGGTTCTCCTATCATCTGCTTTCTAATCCATCACTTTTTTGCATGTATCATCAAAAGCTATGTGTCTGGTTTTGCGTTACCTATAATCTGTTCCGCACCTGTAGGTTATTGAACACATGGAAGAAGAACAAGCCTGTCAATTTGGGGAAAAAGTTCTGAGCTTGTTTCGTCCCAAGCTCCTTATTGTCTCGACACCAAACTACGAATTCAACACAATTCTCCAGCGATCAACAGCAGAAACCCAAGAAGACGACAAATTCGAGTCACAGCTTCCAAAGTTCAGGAACCATGACCACAAATTTGAGTGGACAAGAGAACAATTTAACCAGTGGGCTTCTAAACTCGCCATAATTCACAGTTACAGCGTTGAATTTAGCGGTGTTGGTGGGTCTGGTGAAGTCGAACCCGGGTTTGCTTCTCAGATCGCTGTTTTCAGACGTGAAGCTTCATCTATTGAAAATGTTACAGAAAGCTCAATGCAGCCTTATAAAGTCATATGGGAATGGAAGGAAGGAGATGCAGACAAGAAAGACTGATCTTATAGACTAGAGAATATATATATATATATATATATAATATTGCAAGCAATGTGAGGATGTGTTCATCTAAAAACTCTAAGTTTAGCTCTTTTGCTTGTAACATTTGCAGATTAGGCGTAAAAATCCAACCTTTTCAAAGATCCTTTTGTCTCTAGTCTGTTGTTGGGTTTAAAAATAGAATAATGAAGTTACCCTTTGACCAAGCATCAATGTTTTGTTTATTTATATATAAGTCCTTGTAATTACTATTGTTTTCTCACTTCTTCGACTTTAATTCTTTCGAAGCATAAAAAAATAATTTGATAGATTAAAGCGAAATTAAATGTTAATTATTGAAATAGAGCTTGTAAATTATTACAATAGGTTTTTTAATTTTATATATATCATTTTGCCTTTTCCTAATGAGAAAAAAAAATAATTACGAAAATATCATTAATGAAATCTGTCACGTAAACGATCAACTCTACCACACTAACAGAGTGCAGTATGGTAGAGTTAGAATCCAACGTAGAAGAGTTAAAGTGTGCTTAATAGAGTTGACATGAATGAAAAATCGTGTATAGTAGAGCTAGAGCTCCAGCGTAGTAGAGTTAAAGTATGCTTAGTATAGTTAGATTTCCAGCATAGTAGGGTTAATGTTTGCGCTTTAAACAACTCTACCACACTAACAGAGTGCAGTATGGTAGAGTTAGAATTCCTGCGTAGTAGAGTTAAAGTGTGATTAGTAGAGTTGACATGAATGAAAAATCGTGTATAGTAGAGTTACAATTTCAGCGTAGTAGAGTTAAAGTGTGCTTAGTAGAGTTAGATATCCAGCGTAGTAGAGTTGATGTTTGCGCTTTAATCAACTCTACCACACTACCAGAGTGCAGTATGGTAGAGTTAGAGTTCCAGCGTAGTAGAGTTAAAGTATGCTTAGTAGAGTTGACATGAATGAAAAATCGTGTATAGAAGAGTTAGATTTCCAGCGTAGTAGAGTTGAAGTGTGCTTAGTAGAGTTAGATTTCCAGCGTAATAGAGTTGATGTTTGCGCTCTAATCAACTCTACCACACTAACAGAGTGCAACGTAGTAGAGTTAATTTTGAAAACCTAGCTTACTTCCGTAGTAGAGCTTAAAGTACGAATTTACCCCTTAGCTCATCTGCCGCGCATCCAATTGATTCCTCCATAAATGACGCTATTGTAGCTTTCTTGAAGCTCCTTTACTTCTTCCAAGCTCCTTTGCTTTTTCTGTTTATGTTTGGGTCTATGGATCAGATCATTTTGGTTTGTGAGATTTGGAATTTTAATGAAAGTCGATGGATTTTTTCGGTGGACTAGTCTCACGAGTGTCGGATCATAGGCATTGTCGAAGATTTAAGCCCCGATGAATTTCTGGAGACGGTTTATGCCGATTTTGGTTTGGATGAACATTGTCATGAGGTGAAACTAAGCTACATGTCAAATGCAGTCATTCATTCACTACCAGAAGATACTCCCCATGTAATTGTAAGTAACAATAGATAATTGCAAGTGTTTGATTCACAATTTCGTAAAGAAGCAATGCGTCTATGTGTCAAAATTTCCACTAGATCTCTTATTTCATTGAGTTTCCCTGAAAACTGTCAGTGTAGTAACGGTAAAAGAAACAGTGACCAGAAATTTCATTGTAAGTGGGAGAACAATGATGCCTCGTATAATAGAGTTGACCTTTGGTGTAGTACAGTTGTTCCTTTGTGTAGTAGACTTGATCTGGTGTTTAGTAAAGGTGGACCAAAAAATTAGCGTATACCAGAAAATGTGAAACATGAAACTGAACATGCTAAGGACGAAGATGTGGAATTCAAATTTGACTGTTGCGATGTTATGGATGGCGCAAGCTCGGATGATGAAGATTACATCAATGTTCATAGAAAATCGAAGGAAAATGGAGAAGAAAAACCTCTCGGAGAAAGCAATGGGGTTGGATTTGAATGCTGAGTATTTGGACATAGAAATGTCAACACTCGCATTGGTTGTTTGGCAACGATACTCATCAAAAAAAGAAACTCATGACGAGGCTAAAGATTCTTTTTATCTTACAGAAGTTTGACTTCGATGTTGTTGCTTCATCGAAGACAGTGTTGGATGTGAAATGTTGGGTACCAAACTGTCTGTGGAGAGTGCGAGTTTCACCTATCGACGATGGTGGATGTTTCTTTTTCTGGAAGTATAGGGGAGAACATAGTTATTCTGTTATAGAGAGGTCAGGTCATGCATGACAAGCGTCTACGGAAGTCTTAGAAAGGTTATACTTGGAATTCGTAGGTGGAATTGGGCCATCTGTTCTTCCTCGACACGTTGTTGATTCAATGAGCAAGTGATTCACTCTAAAGGTACAAACTTAATTTTACGCCATGGTGGAGTTAATCTTTCTTGTAGTAGAGCTAAATGTCGGTATAACCTTGGTAGAGTTAGGTTGTAGTATGGTAGAAATGGATTCCATGTAGTAGAGTTAGTCTGACGTTTGGTAGAGTTAGATTGTAGTGTGATAAAGTTGGCTTTTTGTGTGGTATAGTTTGATTATGTGTAGTAGAGTTAGTCTGATGTTTGGTAGAGTTGGCTTATAGTGTGGTAGAGTTAGGTTGTAGTGTGGTAGAGTTGGATTCCATGTAGTAGAATTACTCTGACGTTTGTAGTGTGGTAGAGTTGGATTCCGTTTAGTAGAGTTAGTCTGACGTTTGGTATAGTTAGATTGTAATGTGGTAGAGTTGGATTATCTTGTAGTAGATATAGTCTGACGTTTGGTAGAGTTAGGTTGTAGTGTGGTAGAGTTGGATTCCGTCTAGTAGAGTTAGTCTGACGTTTGGTAGAGTTAGATTGTAGTGTGGTAGAGTTGGATTTCGTGTAGTAGAGTTAGTCTGTGTATGACGACATTTAAGTTTAACGTTTGGTAGAGTCTTTCGTGTAGTAGAGTTAAATTCCTCGTGGTAGAGTTGACGTCGTCATAACTACAATTTATGCAGATGAAGTACTGGAAATCACATCGTACTCTAAGCCAAGCACGAGCCCTAGTTACAGGCAGTTTGGAAAGTAGTTTCCAAAAACTTCCATTATACTTGTTTGCTATTAGAAGAGCTGATGTGATCGTGAGCAGCATAGAAGCTAAGGAACCAGAGCTGGTAGGACTAATCACACGTTCGAGAGCTAAGGAGTTAGCTAAGGAAGCTCACTCGCTCATGGCTGAAGGATCGTTCTCGCCACCAGTTATGCAAGTCTTCAACATCTCCAACTTGAAGACTTCTCCTGGTAATGATAACTAGGTAACTTAGGTGAGGAAGTCTATACTTTTTTTCCCATAGAGAGTTTTGTCCCAATTGGGTTTTCTCTCATGGTTTTTAATGAGGCAGATGGAATCACTACGGCGAGTTACTTAGGAGTCTCACCATTAGGAGAATAATGTACAAACCAATCTGGTTTTGTACTTAGTAGATTTTGAGGTGCACCAATTAGTGGGACGCTTCGTTGTTTTTATTTAAACGCTTCGTTGTTTTTATTTAAGTTTCAGACTACATGTTGTTTTGTTTAGAACTACATGTTGTTTTGTTTCTAGGGTTATATTTAAACCCAAAAACGTTGCTATAAACTTCAGAGTTGAATAATAGCAAACAATTTTCTTTTGAAAGCTCTTTGAATGCGTTCTTCGAATCTGGGACTTCATTACACGTCGTGAATTTGAATCCCTTCTACCTATTCACCATCACGTTTTCCTCTTCCATCAATCCATCAGTTCTATTGTCTCTCAAAGACTTTGCCGTCATATCTCAGAAACCCCTCGTCCAAATACGCTCAAAACTCATAACCGAGTTTCTCACACTCCAATCTATCCGCTGCTCAAGTTTCATTCGATTTTGAGTTCTCTAGCCCTCATTTCCAGAGTTCTATCCTAGGGAAAATCACATTAAGTGGTATCAGAGCCAACTCTGTGCCAAGGATGAGAAAATCTCTAACTCTAATCTCTCTTTCTTTTGTTATTTTCGTTCTCATTCATTGTTAGGGTTTAGTTTCGTTTTCGTGATTGAATTAAGATTAGGATTTTGTTTTCCAGATTGAATTAGGATTAGATTTCGTTTCCTGATTGAATTAGGATTAGTTTTGAGTTTTCTTATTAGAATTAGGATTAGTTTCTGTTTTCCTATTAGAATTAGGATTAGGTTTTCTGTTTTCCTGTTAGAATTTAGATTAGTTTAGGAATCCTATTCCTACTAGGATTAGGGAAAGTTTTCGATATTTAGGCTTTTTTATTCTTCTTTCTTTTCGTCTTAGAACTAGTTATTGTGAGTTGTTTTGAATTCTTTGCAAGTACCATGGAGCTTTCAGCTGAAGCTATGGAAGCTCTAAACAAAGCCATGGCTCAGCAAATCAAAGAAGCCAATCAAGCAATAGCTTCTCAGCTCTTTCAGCAATTAGAGCAGCTTGATAGCAAGTTTGAGGACCGATTCAAAGGTCTATTGAAAGAGCGTGGTGCTTCAGAAGCTGAATCATCAGAACCACCTACTCCCAATGAAGTTATCCGCCTCGCCAAGGGTAAAACACACGTGGGAGAACCTTCTAGACAGCTACACAGAACCATCAGATCGCCTATCAGAGGTGGAGAAGCTCTTTATAATCAGAGAAGAAATGCTGAGGGTTCAAGGAGAGCACAGTCACGTTAACACCATGATGCTGGACATAGGATTTATGTGGAATCAGATCGTGAGCATTCACAAGAAGGTGAAAGATCAGATTATAGTTGTGAAACGTTAAGGAGACACGGAAACATAGGCAATGCACGAGATTATGATCCCTTGAGACAGCAGCTGAATCATATCAAGATTCAATTTCCTCTTTTCCACGGTAGAATTGATCCAGAAGCTTACCTTGATTGGGAAAGGAAGATGGAATCGAATTTTTTGGTTCAAGGGACATATGAGTTTAATAAGGTGAAGATAACTATATCTGAATTCAATGGTTATGCACTCTTGTGGTGAGAACAGTTGGGAATCATGAGAGATCAAAATAGAGAGCCTTCAGTCACGACTTGGGATCAGCTTACTGCACAAATGAGGAAGAAGTTCGTTCCTGCACACTATCAGCGTGAAGTTCTTAGCAAGCTTAGACGTCTCACTCAAGGAACTAAATCAGTTAGAGACTACTATCAGGAGCTGGAAACGTTAATGATCAGGGCTGATGTGAGAGAAAGTGAAGACATGGTGATGTCTCGGTTTCTTGGGGTACTTAACAGAGAGCTTCAGGATAAAGTAGAGCTGCAGAACTACGAAGATGTGCAAGAGATGGTCCATAAGGCAGAGTTGATTGAGTCGCAGCTCAAGAGGAGAATTAGCAGATCCACTTTCACTTCCAATATTCCAAAACAGAGAGAATTCAACAGACCAACCTCATTCAAACCAGCAACAACAACAGTTAAAGAAGAGGTTAAAACCGAGTTTAAAACCAGAAGTGGATCTTTTACTAGCAGCATCATGTATTTTAAATGTCAAGGAATGGGACATTACTCCAGAGATTGTCCTAACAAGAAGATGTTTCTGCTTAAAGAAAGAGGAGAAATTCTACCTCAAGATAGTTCAGAAAGCGAAACAGAAATTGATTTAGAGGAAGAAGAAGAACCAACAGCAGTTGGAGAGATGTTAGTAGCACGCAGAACTTTAAGTGTTCAGATTCATCCAGACGATAGGGACAGCGTGAGAATCTCTTCCACACCAGATGTGTAGTTCAGGATAAGGTTTGCACCTTGATTGTTGATGGAGGCAGCTGCACAAATGTCGCCAGTGATGAGATGGTGAAGAAGCTTAATCTTAAGACTACTTCACATCCAAGACCGTATCAACTGCAATGGTTAGACAACAAGGGAGCTATAATTTTTTCTCAGCAAGTACTCATCAACTTGGCGATTGGGAAGTATGAAGATGCGTTGCTGTGTGATGTGGTTCCTATGAAGAGTAGTCACCTTTTGTTGGGAAGGTCGTGGCAATATGACAGACGAGTTCTTCATGATGGCTACACCAACAAGCAGATGTTTGAGTTTAAAGGACGCAATATCACTCTTCTACCCCTCACACCAGGGGAAATTTACAAGGATCAGCTGCATATGAACCGCAAGGATAAGGAGAAAGTGTCTAACAACTTGTAAATCAGTCACAGCGAGTTCAACAAGCTTTTTGATCTAGAGATGACTACCTTCATGTTCGTTTATAAGGAGTCATTAGCGAGTACAAAAACCAGCAGAAGAACTTCCTCATGAGGTGATTCAGATTATTGAGGAGTATAAGGACGTTTTTCCCGAGGAGATACCATCAACTTTGCCTCCAATTTGTGGGATTGAGCATCAGATTGACATAGTTCCGGATTCAGTCTTGCCAAAAAAACCCGCCCACAGAACCAACTCCGTGGAGACAAAGAAGCTTCAGAAGCAAGTAAAGGAGCTGATGAGTAAGGGTTATATTCGTGAGAGTTTAAGCCCATGTGATGTACCAGTCTTGTTAGTGTCTAAGAAAGATGGGACATGGAGGATGTGTGTAGACTGTAGAGCTATCAACAACATCACAGTGAAGTACAAACATCTGATTCCAAGACTTGATGATATGCTAGATGAGTTATGTGGATCCACCATATTCTCCAAAATCGATTTGAAGAGCGGTTATCATCATATCAGAATGAAGGAAGGGGATGAGTGGAAGACTGCATTCAAGACCAAGCAAGGGTTATATGAGTGGCTGGTTATGCCGTTTGGTCTCACCAATGCTCCCAGCACGTTCATGCGTCTCATGAATCACACTCTCAAACCGTTCATTGGGCTGTTTGTAGTAGTCTACTTCGATGATATACTCAACTACAGCAAATGTTTGGGAGAGCATTTAGAACACATTCGCAGGGTTCTAGATGTTCTTCGCTCTCAATCTCCTTTTGCTAATTACTCTAAGTGTTCATTCTGTACTACTGAGGTTTTCTATGTTTTGTTGTTAGTGCAGATGGAGTTAGAGTAGATGACGAAAAGATCAAGGCAATCAAGGATTGGCCTACACCTAAGAATGTTGGAGAAGTCAGAAGCTTTCATTGACTTGCTGGACTTTATAGGCGATTTATTCAGAATTTCAGCACCATAGCAGCACCATTAACAGAAGTAATCAAGAAGGAAGTTGGATTCAGATGGGAAGAAGCACAAGAGCAGGCGTTTTCAGCCTTGAAAGAGAAGCTTATCAATGCCCCACTTTTAGTTCTTCCTGATTTTAAGAAAACATTTGAAATTGAATGTGATGCCTCAGGAGTTGGCATTGGAGCTGTTTTGATGCAGGATAGGAAACCAGTTGCATACTTTAGTGAGAAGCAAGGAGGATCCACCAGCAACTACCCAACCTATGACAAGGAGCTGTATGCATTAGTCAGAGCACTTCAAACATGGCAGCATTATTTGTGGCCTAAGGAGTTCGTCATTCACACAGATCATGAGTCTCTCACGTACTTAAAAAAACAGCAAAAGCTCAACAAGAGACACGCCAGATGGATGGAGTTTATTGAGACCTTCCCCTACGTTGTTAAGTACAAGAAAGGTAAGGATAATGTAGTCGCAGATGCATTATCCAGAAGGTACAATCTAATCTCTACTTTAACTTCAAAGTTAGATGGTTTTGAGCACATTGTAGAGCTTTATGAGACTGACATTGATTTTGCTGAGAGCTATGGTAAATGCCATAAGTTTGCTTGTGATAAATACTTTAGACAGGATGACTATTTATTCTACAACAATCGATTGTGCATACCAAGAGTATCCATCAGAGAATTGTTGGTTAGAGAAGCTCATGGTGGCGGATTAGCTGGTCATTTTGGAGTTTCCAAGACCTTACTTGGATTGCAAGATCACTTATATTGGCCTAACATGAAGTCAGACATTGAGAGGGTTTGTTTTAGATGTGATGTATGCAAAATGGCAAAAAGTAAGGTGCAGCCTCACGGTTTGTACACACCTCTCCCTATCCCTTCTCAGCCTTGGACTCATATTTCCATGGATTTCGTGATTGGCTTACCTCGAACCAGAAATGGTAGAGATTCTATTTTTGTAATTGTTGACAGGTTTAACAAGATGGCACACTTTATAGCTAGTCACAGGACCGATGATGATGTTAGTGTAGCTAATTTGTTTTTCAGGGAGATAGTTCGCTTGCATGGAATGCCACAAGTGATAGTTTCAGATCGAGATACCAAGTTCTTAGGACATTTTTGGAGGACTTTATGGGCTAAACTAGGAACTAAGCTCACATTTTCAACAAGCTGTCACCCTGAAACTGATGGTCAAACTGAGGTGGTGAACAGGACGTTGTCTACACTTCTCACAGTGTTGGTTAAGAGCAACATCAAGTCATGGGAAGAATGCTTACCACACGTTGAGTTTGCCTACAATCACGCTAAGCATTCTGCCACTCTCTTTTCCCCCTTTGAAATTGTTTATGGCTTTAATCCTCAGTCACCTCTAGACTTGATCCCTTTGCCATTAAGTGTGAAAAGTAGTTTAAATGGAAAAGAAAAGGCTGAACAGGTGAGGAAAATACACGCTAAAGCTAAGGAGAATATAGAGAAGAAGACAGAGCAATATGAGAAGTATGCAAACAAGGGCCGGAAGGAGCTGATCTTTGAAGAAGGAGATTTGGTGTGGATTCACCTAAGGAAAGATCGATTTCTAGAAGAGAAGAAGAGCAAGCTTCAGCCACGAGTTGATGGACCATTTGAAGTCGTGAGGAGGATCAACAACAACGCCTATCAGATTGATCTCCAAGGTAAGTACAACATATCTCCAACGTTCAATGTTTCTGACTTGCCTTTAGTAGAGTTAGTCCTATCGAAGTAGAGTTAAAACTGCCTTTAGTAGAGTTAGTCCCTTCGTGGTAGAGTTAACATCATATTTGTTAAATGACAGACAAGGGTCGATGAAGCTAGACAGTACAACGTGTACGACATAGATGAACACCAGGTTGTTGTTACGCGATCTGAATCTTCTCATTTAGTCAATTTGACTGAGAAGACGTGTCCCTGCAAGCGGTATGATGTCGAAAAAATTCCTTGTGTGCATGCCATTGTCGTTGTTGAGGCTTGGAGAAGGCCGACAATCGAACTTACCAATCCATACTATCATACGACCTTCTTGTACAACGCATACTCTGGTAGTATCTTTCCTAGAGATGCTGCACTTCCCGTTCCGTTGGATGTGAGTCGTAAGCTGTGTAATCCACCACACGTGCGTCAACAACCAGAGAGGCCGAAGAAATCGCGGATAAAGAGCTGGTTTGAGTGTTCACAACCTGATAAACGTCCAAGAAAAGTTTCAGCTTGTTCTAAATGTAAGCAACTTGGTCACAATGCTCGTACATGTCGTGAAAGCATTCATTCTTGAATAGTAGAGTTAATTCTTGTAGAAGATTCAGAATTATTTAGTAGAGTTAATTCTTCTGTGGTAGAGTTAGTTCATTCGTAGTAGAGTTAACACTACCTTTAGCAGAGTTAGCTCATTCTTAGACGAGTTAACACTGCCTTTAGTAGAGTTATTTATTTTGTGGTAGAGTTAACACTGCTTTTAGTAGAGTTAATTATTATGTGGTAGAGTTAACACTGTCTTTAGTAGAGTTAATTATTTATGTGGTAGAGTTAACAGTGCCTTTAGTAGAGTTATTTATTGTGTGATAGAGTTAGACCACCTATGGTCTTTTGATTTGTAGTTAGTTCTTGAATGGTATAAACGAGTACAGTAGAGTTACTTCTTGTATTGTCGAATATTGTACTTGCTTACGGTTGAGTTAATTCTTGTATGGCCGAGTAATTTTCTTAATTTTGATTCAAAACATTAAAAAAGTTCATAATTGTTCCAAAAAATCCAACATTCAAAATAATTGTTCCAACATTCAAAATAATCGAAAACAAAAGGGAATTATATAAAAAAGACAACCACTAATGGTTGGGAAATATCTTTGAGAATTTATAATGCCATGTGCATACTTCACAAGGATCGTCCATAGGTTGATCAATGCCTTCACCTTCATCGAATCCTTCAAAGAAACATAGAATCTCTAGGAATTCACCATTGGAAGTACATCCTTCTCGAACATATGTTTGTTCTACATTTAGCAACTCATTCTCTCCTCGCCAACTGAGCGAGGCTGGGTGATTAAAGATTATGTTATGGAGGTGTCCTATGTATTCAAATGTATCAGCAACTGTTTCATGTAGTAGAGGTCTTAGGACTTGATAACATTTCTGTCTTGTGTTATCTCCTAAACAAACTAGCAGAAATCCATATAGTAGTGTGACCTCTTCACATTCACCATTAGATGCTCTTAGCAGCATTTCCAAACCACCATCACGATTTCCATTCACAAAGAACTTTCTCATACCACATCGGTATAGAGCTTCCACATTACCGGCATTGCATAACCTAGTATGAAAATTGTTGAAAAGAGACTTACTTCTTGCACAGGGATATAATGGAATGTAATGTATATCTATATTCTTGAGAACTTCATTGTCATCGCATCGCTCTTTAAAATCCTTTGACACGAGCCTGACACTGTAAATCTCATCAAGTCCTTTCGCTGCACATCTAGCTATGATGTTCGTTAAAGCAGTGTTCTGTAAGTCCATGATATGTGCCTTGCGAACAACGTTGCTTCTTTTTTGTGAATCCATCTATCCAAAAGAAAACAAATGAGCATCAAGATATACAAATAAGCATTAAGATATACAAAGGTTGCTTACAAGCATCAAGATATATAAACTATTACCTTTGTATGATTATGATGAAATCGGTTCCGGAACAGTGTATAAGCTTTTGAAAGATAGAAAGGTGAAGATAAAACATTTTTGGCAAATGTGAAGATGGAGAGTTTAAAAGAAGTCTATGAGAAAGGTTCTTTATAACGATTAGACTCTTCAGTTTCCCTTTATTTTATAGTCTAATCGTTATAATGAGTAAATCTTGGAGATTGTGACCAATATTAAACATTATTATCTTCCACGGCCAGTAGAAGTTGTTAATATTATGAGATGAGGGATGTAGATCGTGTCCACGTCTGTCATCCACTTCTTGTTAGTGGCACAGAATGTGGGTGAACTATATCATACTGTAAATGAACTCTACTAAACATTTAATAACTTCTATCATACTGTAAATGAACTCTACTAAATAGTTAATGAACTCTATCTTCTATGGTAGAGTTATGTCACCTTTCGTCTTTCTGTAGTAGAGTTAGTTCTGAGTTAGATCACGTATGGTCGTCAACTGGTAGAGTTAGATCACATATGGTTTCGAATAAAAGAGTAAGTTAGTTGTCCATAACTAATATATTCATGTACGACTATACATATATATACTACTCTAAGACTATACATATATATACTACTCTAAGAGTATACAAATATATATTACTCTAAGACTATACACAGACTATACAAATCTACCAATCCAGCAGGAGGTCTTGGGATACTGTGATGAGGGCATTCTTATCACACTCATTTGCATATGTTTGATCACTGGAAAAAATTTTCGTTTCTATCGGAAGTTTGTTTCTGAATTCAATGGCGTATTTCAGCCGAGAGAAGCCGATGTACTCGCTAGAAAAACCTTCAAAGTTGCATCCAATGGCCAGACACTCGATCATCTTCATAACGTACACGCCACAGTCACCTGATCGTTTATTACGTGGTACGCCCTTTGTCACACGCACAATCTTATACTGAGTCGCGCTAATGTGTTGTTGCATCTCCTTGGGTGAAAAACACTTGATCATTTTCGGAACCATCACGCTATATGCCCTACAAAAAATGAGAACCATGTAAATGAACTCTACTACACATGTAAATGAACTCTACCACACTACAATCTAACTCTACCAAACGTTAGAATAACTCTACCACACTACAACATAACTCTACCACACTACAAACCAACTCTACCACATTACAATCTAACTCTACCAAACGTCAGACTAACTCTACCACACTACAAGCTAACGCTACCACACTAAAACATAATTCTACCACACTACAAGCCAACTCTACCACACTACAATCTAACTCTACCAAACGTCAGACTAGCTCTACCACACTACAACCTAACTCTACCACACTACAAGCCAACTCTATCACACTACAACCTAACTCTACCACACTACAAACCAACTCTACCACATTACAATATAACTTATCAAACGTAATTTGAATAACTCTGCTACACGGAAAATGAACTACACCATAAGGTAAATTAACTCTACCACATATGTACATGAACTCTACTATACTGAATTTGAGTAACTTACTTCCATGACTCTATCACTACAGCAGCGGGATTGCAAGATGGGTCGGGATCGTATATGCGAATCTTCCCTTCGTTCACATTAACTTCCACGGCCACCCAGTAAAAGTTGTTAATATTAAGAGGGATGTAGATCGTGTCCACGTCTCCCATCCACTGCTTGTTAGTGGCACATAATGTGGGTGAAATTCCATCGAAGACATCTTTAAACCCACCGGGCCACAAATATTTATCCTCATTTCCCACGTAATCTCTTTTGTACGTGTAACACCAATAACCACAAAACATTGGCTCCAAGAAACCAAGCCGATTACTCTTGTATGGGCTTGGAGTTTGCAACGATTTTTGCCGAAAGAGATTCATCCCGGAGCCAATAGCCAACCATATTGAGGGACAGGCCACTTCTCTTTTGGGGTGATCAAGCAGAGAAAGAAATCCGAATTTGGACTCGTGTTCCCGTCGACCATAAGTTCTCTACAGAAATTAACACATTTGTAAACAATCGACGAATTTGTATGCAACACAGCACATTCAAATAGGTACTTACAATTCATGCTTCACATAGTCGTGTAACCGAAGTAATTTTATTTTTTCAATCGGACCAAAAGTATCATAGATACTACGAGAATGAACCACATTCTTATGAATCCTCTTGACAATGGAACAAACTTTGAAAGGGGATACCTATAAGAAGAAGAAAAAAGAACGATAAATAAACTCTACTATAAGATATAATGAACTCTACTAAATGGTAAATGAACTCTACTATAAGATAGAATGAACTCTACCAATCGTCAGACTAACTTTACCACACTACAACTTAACTCTACCACACTACAACCTAACTCTACCACACAACAAGCCAACTATACCAAAATATGATCTAACTCTACCAAACGTCAAACAAACTCTACTACACGGAATCTAACTCTACCACAACAATTTAACTCTACTAAATGGTTAATGAACTCTACTATACTTAAATATGAACTCTACCTGATTCCTAGCAAGTACTCGTGCCCGAGTCTTTTTCGGTAACACGTCTTCCATACAGACTAACTCCTCCTGTGTTTGTTTACCCTTTTCAAGAGTATCCACTTTTTCCACATCGTAAGGTGGAGTCATCCATCTCTTTCTTCTTTTTGTGTTTTTTCTCTTCTTCCTTCTGTTTTTTTCTCATTCCCTTTTTTCACCTCTTCTTTTGAACTAGCACTACGCTTGCTCATCCTCTCCTCGACATAAGCATATGCCTTCCTTTTATTACTTATGTCCCAGGCGGATTCATCTAGACTAGAGGCAAGTATGTCTCCAAGCATGGTGTCCACTTTGGGATCTGTAATATAGTCTAGCCATAAAGGCATTATCTCCAGAGATTGTATAGTCAGCTGCTTAAGACGTACCTGGTAGGTACACGAGAAGATGCAATTTATTAAACACAAATGAACTCTACCACACATAAATCATTTACACATAGATGAACTCTACTACACATAGATGAACTTTACTATATGTAAATGAACTCTACTAGCAGTGTAAATGAACTCTACTATACAAAAATGAACTCTATCAATTACCTAAATCAACTCTACTACGAAAGCAATTTACCTTTCCATTGCTTCCTTACTCCAACTTCACCATGTCCTCAGGGTTATTGGTCTCCATCGTAGAATGGGGACGTCACCTTCTCTTTGCTCCCCAAATATTTCAGCCAGTATGGGGATGGATGTCACCTTCTCTTTTCATGTAATTACTGGCCTTTTTGTACGCTGCAATTTTTGATCGACTTGATCAGTTCTAGAAACGCCACTTTTCCCCTTGGATGCCTTTCGAATATCTCAAAATCTGCAATCAACTTCACAACACAAAAAGGGAGCCTACTATTTGTGTGGCAAACATAAACTCCTACATTCAAAACCAATAGCAAACCCACCATCTTCCTTTTCTTGAAAGACCCCCTCTACATCTCCCCAACATGTCTTTCAACTCTACCTATTTAGGGCCTTCACCAACCCCTAAACCAATATCTTCACAAAGTTCTCTGTGGGCAACATCTGCCACATTAGAAGCCTCCTCAAAGTTATTGCAATTAAGCTGCGTGATTTCTGTGACCTCGTGTAGAGAAAACCTCTTAAGCCGAGACCCAAACAACACCAACATCTCATACTTCTTCTTAATCACTAGTTGATTCATCAACATGTACTGTATATGCCTCCCTGTAAAGGTGTAGTCGGAGTCTGCTAGCTTCAGAAAAACGCATACGCAAGTGTTCTCTTTTATGTCTACGTATGCATCCTTACCAATACCCTTGATCATATTACTGATGTTCTTAAGATTGCAGAAATGGTTGATGCTTTGATTCTTCATCACCGGTAGACTGTGTGTGAGAACCTTCTTCGGGTTCTTCTTGTCTGTCATATCTAAAGATGAAAACAAACAATAAACATTAAAAAACTCAACTTTATTACAGGTAAATAAACTCTGCTACACGAAACTCAACTCTACCAAACGTTAGACTAGCTCTATTACACTTTACCCTACAAGCAAGCCAACTCTACCACACTACAAGCCAACTCTACCACACTACAATCTAACTCTACCAAACGTCACACTAACTCTACTACACGGAATCCAACTCTACCACACTACAACCTAACTCTACCACACTAAAAGCCAACTCTATCACACTACAATCTAACTCTACCAAACGTTAGACTAACTTTACTACATGGAATCCAACTCTACCCCACACTACAACCAAACTCTATCACACTACAAGGCAACTATACCACATAAAAAGCCAACTCTACCACACAACAATCTAACTCTACCAAACGTCAGACTAACTCTACTGCACGGAATCCAACTCTACCACACTATAACCTAACTCTACCACACTACAAGCAAACTATACCACACGACAATCTAACTCTACCAAACGTCAGACTAACTATACTACACGGAATCGAACTATACCCCACTACGACCTAACTCTACCAAACGTCATACTAACTCTACTACACTAAGCATATCTCTACTACACTAAGCGTATCTCTACTTCACCCTCACCCTCACAACTAATTATGAACTATATCATATTGGCTCAGACCGGGGAAGAACTCTACTTGACAAACACAGAAGAAGAAGATGAAGAACAAAAACCCAAATGTCGCAAAATCGAGAAACCCAAATGTCGCGAAATCGACAAACCCAATGTCTACGTAAACCCTAAACCCAAATGCCCTCACGAAAAAGAAGAAAAAGAATAAGAAAAGAAGGGGAAGAAGAAAAGAAGAAACTTACCTTTGATAAATAAACAACACGACAATGAAGACGATGAGTACGAAGAACAAGAAGAAGAAGAAGAAGAAGACAACGAGTATGAAAAATAACGAAGAACATGTTAAGTTAGACGACGAAGAAAAGAAAGAGAGGTTAACGACGACAGTTTACCGTATAAGTTTCTTTCTTTTTTCTTTTGTGAAATTAAGCAGAGAAGAAGAAGAAAATAGAAGAAGAAAATAGTTTTTGTTTCAATGATGTAATCGTAATTACACCCTTGATGCTTTTTTTTTTGTTGGATAAAAATCGTTTTGCTAATTAGAG
This sequence comes from Lepidium sativum, assembly GCA_023374145.1. Taxonomy (NCBI): domain Eukaryota; kingdom Viridiplantae; phylum Streptophyta; class Magnoliopsida; order Brassicales; family Brassicaceae; genus Lepidium; species Lepidium sativum. The sequence continues at coordinate 46,071 of JAKUCM010000324.1, read as the reverse complement.
TATAGTTTTGTTTTATTTGAATAATTCTTTCTAAAAAAATCAAAAAAAAAAGTGTTTTGGTCCTTCTTGATCTTGTGCAAAAACGATCTCTGAGATTTCGAATTTCGGGAAAATTATCTCGGAGAGCATTGACGGAGAATTGCCACACAAAATGTGTCCCTGCGTAGATCGTCGTGCTCCACCTGGATGTTACTGGACTCCGCCGCCGCCGTCGAATGCGAGAACAGGAGATTATGCGGCGGCGATGCCGATGTCGGAGAGGAGGAGACCTCCGTCGTCGGAGAGACATGATCCGTTTCACATTGCTCACAAGGTTCCTTCTGGTGATTCTCCTTACGTAAGAGCCAAACATGCGCAGGTAATGAATTTTTCCCGGGAAAAAGCAAGAGACGGAGTTTTCTTCTCCTCATGTGAAGATTTCTCTTAAAAGCTTTATCGCTGAAACCAATGTCAATATTTCAGTGATCTTCTTGTTTCAGTTTCATCTATATATATATGCAAATGATTGATAATGGTATTGTGTCGATTTAACAGTTGATATGTAAAGATCCAAATAGAGCTATATCATTGTTTTGGGCTGCAATAAACGCTGGAGATCGAGTTGATAGTGCATTGAAAGACATGGCCGTTGTAATGAAACAGTTAGACCGATCTGATGAAGGAATTGAAGCCATCAAATCTTTTCGGTATCTCTGTCCTTTCGAGTCTCAAGACTCCATAGATAATTTGCTCGTAGAACTCTTTAAGGTAATGGAAACTCCAATATCCATCTTCTTTTACATCAAGTGCTTAATGGAGTTTTGGATGGTGTTGGAACTTCGCAATGGGTTTTGGGGTTTTTTGCAGAAGTCAGGGAGGATTGAAGAAGAAGCTGAATTGCTTGAGCACAAGCTGAAAACACTCGAGCAAAGAGTGGAATTTGGTGGTAGAACCATGAGACCAAAAAGGGTTCAAGGAAAACATGGCTCGATGACTATCGAGCAAGAGAAAGCAAGGTGAACAATTTCTGGTCCTGTATATCTCAATGACTGTTTTGTTTTGTCACTTTAACTGACGTTTCAACTGTTGTTTGAACACTTTAGGATACTTGGGAACTTGGGGTGGGTTCATTTACAGCTACATAACTATGGAATTGCAGAGCAGCATTACAGGTTTGGTTTTTGTTACCAAAATATGGAAATCAATTATTGTTTGATCTTATGTCTTCCTTTTATGCAATTTGTATATAAACAGGAGAGCATTGTCTTTGGAACGGGAGAAAAACAAAATGTGCAACCTTGCAGTCTGCTTGATGCGTATTGGTCGAATTAATGAAGCAAAATCTATGCTTGAAGATGTAAGAGTTTCTTCTGCAGTGAGAGAATGCGGAGACGAACCATTCGCAAAGTCTTATGACCGAGCTATTGAGATGTTAGCAGAAATAGAATCGAAAAATGCAGAGGATGGTATTTCAGAGAAGTTCTACGCAGGATGTTCATTTGCGAATGGGATAAAGGAAAACAGGGCTCCTGATTTCACAAACAAGAACTACTCGCATGTTCCCTGTTCTCCTGCATCTGTTAGACAGAACTCTACAGGCTTATTGACCCAACCACGAGGAAGCAAGTGGGACCAGAGAAAAGGGATTTATGAAGAAGAAACGAGAGGTGCAGCTCGGAAGCTATTGTTTGAGAAACCGAAACCTATTGGTTCTGAACGTATTCAGATCTTGAAGAGAGGAAAAGAAGAAGAACTCATGAAGGGAAAGAAACTGGAGCAGAACATGATTCACTATCTCCATGACTTCATCAGAGATACTACTGATCGTCCAAATATTGTATCTAAGAAAAGCTGGGCAGATATTGCTGAAGAGGAAGAATAAAAATTACAGGCAGAGACTTAGGATTTAACTGTATCGGTTATCAAGTTTTTGGTCAGAGAAATGTATAGGCTTTTGACATGGTAATATTTTCATAGACAAAACAAAGAAACATGGGCAAATGGGATTACAATCCAGAACAAATCTTAGCTTTTGAGAAAAAATATTCAATAAGAAAAAGCACACAGCACAAAAACAAAGAATTCAATTCAAGGAACAAACAGAAATAGAGGTAAAAGATATGAGGGAGACGAACTTACAGCGTGTGTCTCTTATAGCCTTACAAAAGTAGTAATCAATCATCTTTGTCTTTAGGCTTCTTCCTCTTCTTCTTCGTACTCCTCGTACTCTTCTTCACCGGCTGTAGCATCTTGATATTGTTGGTACTCTGCAACAAGATCATTCATGTTACTCTCAGCTTCAGTGAACTCCATCTCGTCCATTCCTTCTCCTGTGTACCAATGAAGGAAAGCCTTTCTCCTGAACATGGCAGTGAACTGTTCACTCACACGCCTGAACATTTCCTGGATCGAAGTTGAGTTTCCTATGAAAGTTGATGCCATTTTCAAACCGGTGGGAGCAATATCGCAGACGCTTGACTTCACGTTGTTTGGAATCCATTCAACAAAGTATGATGAGTTTTTGTTCTGCACATTCATCATCTGCTCATCAACCTCTTTAGTGCTCATCTTTCCACGGAACAAAGCGGAAGCTGTCAAGTAACGACCATGACGAGGATCAGCTGCACACATCATGTTTTTGGCATCCCACATCTGCTGAGTTAGTTCAGGGACACTCAAGGCACTGTATTGCTGTGATCCTCTTGACGTCAATGGTGCAAAACCAACCATGAAGAAGTGGAGTCGTGGGAAAGGAATAAGGTTCACAGCGAGTTTTCTAAGGTCAGAGTTTAGTTGACCAGGGAATCGAAGACAGCATGTGACACCACTCATTGTAGCCGAGATGAGATGGTTAAGATCACCAACTATAGTACAGCCACAGAAGAAAGAAGAAACAATGTCAGGGCTTCCAAAAGTACAATACATGAATATGTCTGAGAAAGCAAGAGGAGATATGGGTTTGTTTTCATAAACTCACATGTAGGATTGGCAAGCTTCAACGTGCGGAAACAGATATCATAGAGAGCTTCGTTATCCAAAACCATACATTCGTCAGCATTCTCAACGAGCTGGTGAACGGAAAGTGTGGCATTGTATGGCTCAACCACAGTGTCAGAAACCTTAGGAGAAGGGAAAACCGAAAAGGTCATCATCATACGATCTGGATATTCTTCTCTAATCTTAGAGATAAGAAGAGTTCCCATGCCAGAGCCAGTTCCTCCTCCCAAAGAATGACAAACTTGAAAACCTGTTCAAAGAATGGTTCATGATGCATCAGAGAATGGCGTATGACCAATCTAAACAAAGCATCATAAGCAGGTGATAAACCAAGGTTCCAGAAACAATACGCATCTACGTCAATGGTACAAGCAAAACCATATATCGAAAGTGAAACTCCAATAATTCACAAGAAGTATCTCATAGCAGATCTGGATTCCAATGAAATAGCAGATCTAAGAGATTAAAATACAAACTAGATTCAGAAAACGAAAACCTAAAAAATGAATGCGTATCTCACCTTGAAGACAATCACAGTTCTCAGCCTCTTTCCTCACAACATCAAGCACGGAATCAATCAACTCCGCTCCTTCCGTGTAGTGACCTTTCGCCCAGTTATTCCCAGCACCAGACTGCCCAAACACGAAGTTATCAGGCCGGAAAATCTGACCAAACGGTCCGGATCTGAGAGAATCCATGGTTCCAGGCTCCAGATCCATGAGAACAGCGCGAGGAACATACTTCCCTCCGCTAGCTTCATTGTAATAGACATCGATCCTTTCAAGCTGTAGATCTGAATTGCCACAGTACTGACCGGTGTGATCGATGCCATGCTCGCCGCAAATGACTTCCCAGAACTTGGCACCGATCTGGTTTCCGCACTGACCTCCTTGAATGTGAAGAATTTCCCTCATTTTCAGAAGATATTGGTTTTATTTTCTCAGGAATCGCTTAGTCCTTTTTCTTGAGAAGAAATGGCGACTCCCTCTGTTAATGTTTTGATTGAGGGCTATAAAAACAAAATTATCTTTCAATGGGTAATAATCAGCTATATATAGTTTACGTTCTGTTCTTCTCAAATATCTTTTATTATTTTCCAATATGGTCCTTATAGTTTTCTTTATATCTTTATATTACCCCAACAGTTTCCGATATGATTTCCTTTTGTGCTGTATCTTGTATGACACCAAAAATGAAGGCAAGAGTTGTGGATCTAGTGTTGTCGTCGATCCCTAACACACACTTCCACTCTAGATCAAGATAACCCTAAATTCCATACCTAGATCCTATTGAGAAATGAAAACCATGAAGGAAAAAAAAGTCAAGACAAAGCTTAGGAAGGCAATATCACCATTGACGTCAAGCAAGCCATCCACTACCAACTTTCGCAAGACATTGATATACGCGGTTAGGGAAAACTTTCGTTTAAATAAAAACAAATGTCTTTCGTAGATTTTTCTTATTAACTAATATAAGATTACAAAAGCAAATTTGAGTACCCTCAACATTCGGTTGGAAAAAGAATGATGATTTAAAATAAACATTTTGTTTTCTGTATAATATGTCAAATATATATACAAGAGAAAAATATTGGTGATAAACAATTTAAAATTTTTCACTCAACAGTTCAAGATAGTGAAAATGGGATTTGATGAGATGACTGAAACAACATAAGTCAAGGACAAATTAAATAATTAACAATGCTAGGGGATGAATTCTTCCAATCATTACTCATGTCCTTAACATGTAAAGATGATGCAAAGACATAGACAAACTAAATATAGGGAGAATTGAGTGAGATGATTGGAGGACACAAACAAATTGGGAAAATGTAAGATGATTTGAGGACATGGAAAAGTTGAGAATTAGCAATTTACTTTTCTTCGTATTCTTTTTTGTAAAGATTAGTAGGAACCAAATACATAATGAAATAAAGAAAATGCGTGATAGATAATTAGATATAAAAAAGTTTACCAAATAATTAGTCAATTGATTTTTCTATCTTTTTTTCTTGCATTGTTTGTTGGGACAAAACACATAATGACACAAATAAAATGTGTGATGGACATAGACGAGTTCACCATATAATTAGTCAATTGATTTTTTTTTTGTCGCAATTGTTAGCTGGGACATAATACATGATGAAACAAATGAAAATGTGTGATGAACATAGACAAGTTCACCGAATTAATCAAATAACATTTTTCCTCTTTTCTCGCAATTGTTACTTGAAAGAAGATACAAAAATGAGTCTCTCTCAATGTGTAGTGGATATAGACGAAATAGCAAAATATAGTAGCCACTACTCTTTCTGGAATGGATAGCCCTTTTTGCTCGCAAATTGCTTAAGCTTAGACCTCTTGCATATGACTTTATTGAAGTGAAGATTGCTCTAATTCTACTGCTTTTTCTGGTTTGACAATTGGAGTTCTCAGGTTAAGCTTCTTGATTCTACAAGAGATATTGGAAACCAGTTGTTAGGTGTTCCTCGAGCTGCTAAGGTTTTTAAGGATGTTGATATTTCTGGTTGGTTGCCTCATGCTTTTCACATCAGTTCTTTTTCCTCTATTATTGCTCTTATCAAAGCTGAGCTTGTTCCCACTTCGTCAGATGCATATATTTTTCTTCAGATTTTCATGATCATTTCTCGGCCTCTAAGACATGGGGTCAAATCAGAATTCACCATGCTTTTGTTCCTCGATCTCGTTTAATCTGATTTCCTCAGCATGTTCCTAGATTTTATTTTATCTCTTGGTTGGCTTTGAAGGACAAATTATCAACGGGTACTAGGATGAGACTTTGGGGAGTTTCGCAATGTTGTGTTTTCTGGAGCGAGAGAGATGAATCGCGTGAGCATCTTTTCTTTGCTTGCCCCTACAACTTCTCAATTTGTTATGCTCTATGTGGTAAGCTCCTTGGGAATGTTATTGCTCCATATTGGTCTGATTCTTTAACCACTCTCATCTCTAATAGATGTCATATAGACTGTTCTTTTATGGAGGGAGCGAAACTCCTGAATTCATGGCATGGTTTTCGAGATGCTCAGTCCTTTATCAAGCTCACTGACAGAGTAATTAGGAACAGAATTTTCCTTTTTCATTATAGTTTTCCTCATAAGATTGAGAACCTTCTTCGACGCAGGTTTTCAGTTCACCATGTGTGACTTTCTTTTTCTCTAGCTTTTCTTACTTAGACATCTTTCTATTGAATCCATGTATATAACTTTTTTGTTGATATACAATTTTCAAATTTCAACATACAAAAATTATATGTGAATATATTAAAACTAAATTATATTTTGTATGTTTCTAGTTTGACTTTTTGGGGAAAAAATAGGACATGAAAGAAATGAATAAGATTTTGAAACTCTCTCTTTTGAGCTTGGAACCCTCTAACTCTCTCAGTGTCTTTGACTGCTTATAGTTAAAGCTTTTGTGTCGAAATCCATGTGTATCCGCCACAAGTTGTAACCTAATTAGTGTATCACTGTTGTGTGTACTCTTCATGAAACCAGTTAGAGCTTAGTTTCAGATGCCTTCTTCTATGGATCGTGCTTTGATGGCTCTGTGTATCAAGGAAGAAGACGAACCATTTCACATGCCTAATCTACCTGAGTTATGTTCCCATGAAAGAAACCTTATGAGTATTACTGGTCGAATCCTTAACCCAGACTGCCAAAAGATGGTGTGTCTCATCCTAGATTTACCTAGGAAAAACAGTATAAACTTTTTGATGGATCTCAAAGAATGGTTAAGCTACTCTCGGGTTTATACTATTGATCCCATAGGCCTTAGCGGTGGTTACTCTATTGGGGCTAATGTAAAATTTGATAATAGGAATGTAACTGGTACCTTTGTTGAAATGGGAAGTTTATCTTTTTACTTGTCCTTTTTGTTATGGTTCTCCCTATCATAAGGAAAAACAGAAATTATGGGAAAGATTGATGAGAATCAGATCGACGTGGTCTAAAGAGAAGTGGTGTATAATGGGAGACTTCAACGTTATTCTTCATAGTAAGGAAAAACGGGGAGCATCATTTCGGTCTAATATTGCGTGTCGACCATTTGGTGATATGATCTCTGCTTGTGGGTTATCTGAGCTCATAAGTGTTGGCAATGCATTTACATGGGTGGGTAAACGTGGTGCACATTGGATCCAATGTAAGCTTGATCGAGCCTTCGGAACTCGAGAATGGTTCTCATATTTCCCAGGATCTATTGGATCTGCCTAAATGGGGCTCAGATCATAGTTCCGTTTTGATCAAGTTAGTGATGATCATGATGGTTTCAAAGGCTGTTTCAGGTTTGATAAAAGACTATTCAACAAACCGTTGGTTAAAGAGGTTATCATTTCTACTTGGGAAAACTCATCCAATGGTGCTTCATCAATGGGGGGACTGAGGGAGTGCAAGAGGGAACTAAGTAAATGGAAGAGGACTAACTCTAAGAACACTAAAAAAAAGATTGTGAGGATCCAAGATTCACTCAACTCGGAACTAACTGCAGTTTTTCCAGACTTTAACATAATCTTTGAGGAAAAAATAGATTTGTCATTGGCATACAAAGAGAAAGAGGAGTATTAGAGACAAAAGAGTCGTGAAAAATGGTTGATAGGTGGGGACCAGAATAGTAGATATTTTCACTCTTCAGTGACAACATCGAGGTCTAAGAGATTTTTAGAAAAATTGGAAAATGAGGATGGCATTTTGTGTTATGGGGAAGCGTCTAAAGGTGAGGTCACTGCTCGTTATTCCACCTCACTATTCAAAACGTCCAACCCTCAATCGTCTATGTAGGATTTTAAAGAGATCTCCAATGGTAACAGCTGAAATAAATGATGCACTGACAGCTCCAGTCATGATGTTGGAAATCAAACAACCAGTTTTCTCTATTAACTCGTTAGTACCCTTGGTTCAGACGGTATCAATTGGCTTTTCTTTCAGAGGTATTGGGATATAGTTGGCCAGAGAACTTCAGCAGAAATACAAGTATTCTTCTCCACTAGTCCATTCTCTAGAGAATGGAACCTAACTCATATTTGCCTCATTCTAAAAAAGGTAAACTCAGCTAGCAGCACTGACTATAGACCCATCAGTCTTTGTTCAACAATGTATAAGATCATTGCAAATATTATGGCGTGAAGACTGCAACCAATTCTACCTCGAATTGTGTCTCTGTTCCAGTCAGCATTTGTTTCAGACAGAGTGATTACAGATAACGTTATGATAGCTCATGAGGTGATACACAGCTTGAAAATTCATTCTCCGTCATCAAAGAAGTTCATGGCAGTCAAATCTGAAATGTCAAAGGCTTACGACCGGGTGGAATAGGGTTTTCTTGAAGCTATTTTCACAGCCCTCGGGTTTGCTCGTCAATGGATATCCTGGGTTATGTTTTCAGTTTCATTGGTTTCATACTCCGTGCTAATCAATGATCAACCTTACGGCTTAATAATTCCAGAGAGAGGGACATGCAAGGTGATCCATTCTCGTTATTCTTGTTTGTATTATGCATTGAGGCTCGCTCACACTTGATGTGGAAAGCAGAAAGGATGAATTGATTAATGGCATTTCTTTTTTGAGGGATGGGCCGAAAGTGCATCATATACTTTTTGCAGATGATAGTCTTTTCATTATGGAAGCTTTTATTGCTCAAGCAAAAGCCTTTGTTGATGTTCTTAAAACCTATGGAGAGATGATAGGCCAATGGATAAGTGTAGAAAAGTCGTCCATCACCTTTGGAGCTAAGATTCTAGCTGCTTTGTGTTTAGCGATCCAACAGGTGCTGGGAATCCATTCCTTGGAGGTATGACATCCTAGTTAGGTTTGCCATAGTGTTTTAGTGGTTCTAAGCATGAATTAGTAGCCTTTATTCAAGAAAGATTGCAAGGCCGAATGTCTAACCAGTTCTCTCGGTGTCTATCACTGGGAGGAAAATAATTCTTACTTAAATTTGTGGCGATGTCAATGCCAGTGTATGCAATGAGCTACTTTAGGCTCCCTAAATCTTCGTGTAAAAAGCTCCCATCAACGATGGCTTAGTTCTAGTGGAGTTCAGGGGAAAACAAAAGGAAATCCATTGGAGATTTGAAAAAAGTAGTGTATACCAAAATCAAGTGGGGGTTAAGGATTCAAGGATATTGAGAGCTTCAACCAAGCAAGCTTGGAAAATTCTGCAAGAACCAGAGTGCTTGTTAGCAAGATTACTAAGATCAAGGTACCAAATATCTGACTTTGTTAATGTTGTACCTGGATCGAATCCCTCCTTTGGCTGGACAAGTCTCCTTCATGGAAGGAATCTCACTGTCCAATGTGCAAACTTGATGGTTGGTAATGGGAATGCTATTAAAGTTTGGGAAGATATATGGGTATCATATGGGGTTATGCGCATTCCATGGAATAAAGAATCGACGACCAACATTGATCTTAAGGTTAAAGACTTAATCATTACAGATTATTGTAATCATTATAGACTTAATGTTATGCCCCTCTTGAACAAGTTTTTCTTTCAAAGGGATGTTCAGATTATTGTTAAAAATAAACATGCAGCCTTTCAAGATGATTTCTGGTCATGGAAGTACTCTAAGACAGGGGATTACACGGTCAAGTCGGGGTACTGTTTGGCACATAAATCAGCTTATCCTGAATTGTTTACTCAAACTGAAGCCTTGCCCTCGTTGAACTCCCTAAAACAGAGAGCATGGTGTATTCTGACTATTCCTAGTATTAGGAATTGTCTGTGGAGAGCTTTGAGTGGTACTCTTTTGGTCGCTCAAAACTTACAGAAAAGAGGAATTGAAATGGAGCAAAAATGTCAACTATGTGGCATTGGAATGAAACTACCTATCATGTGATCTTTACTTGTTCTCTCTTTAGACAGGTTTGGGCAATGTTAGGGTTACTTAATCCACAAGGAGGTTTTTGAGCAACGCTCTTTGTACTCGAATTTTCACTATATCTTCTCTTGATGGGGGAACATGGAGATCCCATTGGTGGTGAGAAAAGAAATCTCATAGAAATTGTGGTGAATCTGGAAAAATAGAAACTCTTTTCTCTATAAAAGAGTTAATTCTCAGCTCCTGAAACAAATAAAAAGTCGTTAGAAGATCCAAAGTTGTGGGTAACAGCAAATCAATAAACTAATCAATGAGTTTCCCTACCTACACGAGCATGTCCGAGAAAATACGTTAAATGGCATCCTCCACCATCAGGTTGGTTAAAATGTAACATTGATTGCTCTTGGTCCAATTGCCGCAGGTTGGGTGGTGCTTCCTGGATCCCTCAGAATCATCTACGCGAGGTTCTTTCTCACAGTATAAAAGCTTTTTTACAGTTGGATAACCTACTAGATGCAAAATCTAAATTTATTATGTGGGCGATAGAGAGCATGTCTTTTCTAAGAATCTCCAAAGTGATCTTCGTTTCGGAATCGGATGAGCTTGTGAAAGCGGTAGCGGAGACCAAACAATACCTAGTTAAGGCTTTCTTCTCATGTCTCCTATCACAGGCCTTAAATTCCTTTACCTCGGCCAAGTTAGCTTTTGAACCAAGATTTACAAATAGAAACTCTTTTCTCATTGCATAAAGTGTGGTTCGGGATGATCGGAGACAATTCTATGTAGCCTCGTCATCTCCATCGTGGCTCTGAGCCCTCCTTGATTATGAAAGACGACTTGCTGCTTCTTCAGTTTGAGCAAGTCTCGAGTTTGGTTTTTATGTTTATTAATGTTATGTTGGCTTTATTTCGTTTGGGAATGGTTGGTTTATTAGATGGGTTCAATTAAATGCTTATTTGATTGGGTCCTTTCAATATTGTAATCCTCCTTTGGATCAAGAAGGTTTCCTTCCCCACTTCCATGTGGTTTATTATACATGATTAAAAAAAAAGATTTTGTAATTACTGTTAGTGGTTAATAGAATCAATTTTGATTTCGTGTTATTTTGTCTGGTGAGAGAAAGTGTATCTGCTTCTACCAATTCTCACTCAACTAAAGTGAAAGGGACACAGCATCACATCTAAAGACTTGGTACTGATGAAAGAGAAATTGTAACTGCTTTTGAAATTGAAATATTTTCATATACACAAAACAAACAAGCATGGACAATGGGATTACAATCAAGAGCAAATCTTACTTTTTGGAGGAAAATATTCAATAAAAACAAACACACAAATCACAAAAATAGAGAAAATTCAATTCAAGGAACAAACAGAAACAAAGATGAAAGATATTAGGGAGACGAACTTACATGTATAGCCTTACAAAAGTAGTAATCAATCATCTTTGTCTTTAGGCTTCTTCCTCTTCTTCTTCGTACTCCTCGTACTCTTCTTCACCCGCTGTAGCATCTTGATATTGTTGGTACTCTGCAACAAGATCATTCATGTTACTCTCAGCTTCAGTGAACTCCATCTCGTCCATTCCTTCTCCTGTGTACCAATGAAGGAAAGCCTTTCTCCTGAACATGGCAGTGAACTGTTCACTCACACGCCTGAACATTTCCTGGATCGAAGTTGAGTTTCCTATGAAAGTTGATGCCATTTTTAAACCGGTGGGAGCAATATCGCAGACGCTTGACTTCACGTTGTTTGGAATCCATTCAACAAAGTATGATGAGTTTTTGTTCTGCACATTCATCATCTGTTCATCAACCTCTTTAGTGCTCATCTTTCCACGGAACAAAGCGGAAGCTGTCAAGTAACGACCATGACGAGGATCAGCTGCACACATCATGTTTTTGGCATCCCACATCTGCTGAGTTAGTTCAGGGACACTCAAGGCACTGTATTGCTGTGATCCTCTTGACGTCAATGGTGCAAAACCAACCATGAAGAAGTGGAGTCGTGGGAAAGGAATAAGGTTCACAGCGAGTTTTCTAAGGTCAGAGTTTAGTTGACCAGGGAATCGAAGACAGCATGTGACACCACTCATTGTAGCCGAGATGAGATGGTTAAGATCACCAACTATAGTACAGCCACAGAAGAAAGAAGAAACAATGTCAGGGCTTCCAAAAGTACAATACATGAATATATCTGAGAAAGCAAGAGGAGATATGGGTTTGTTTTCATAAACTCACATGTAGGATTGGCAAGCTTCAACGTGCGGAAACAGATATCATAGAGAGCTTCGTTATCCAAAACCATACATTCGTCAGCATTCTCAACGAGCTGGTGAACGGAAAGTGTGGCATTGTATGGCTCAACCACAGTGTCAGAAACCTTAGGAGAAGGGAAAACCGAAAAGGTCATCATCATACGATCTGGATATTCTTCTCTAATCTTAGAGATAAGAAGAGTTCCCATGCCAGAGCCAGTTCCTCCTCCCAAAGAATGACAAACTTGAAAACCTGTTCAAAGAATGGTTCATGATGCATCAGAGAATGGCGTATGACCAATCTAAACAAAGCATCATAAGCAGGTGATAAACCAAGGTTCCAGAAACAATACGCATCTACGTCAATGGTACAAGCAAAACCATATATCGAAAGTGAAACTCCAATAATTCACAAGAAGTATCTCATAGCAGATCTGGATTCCAATGAAATAGCAGATCTAAGAGATTAAAATACAAACTAGATTCAGAAAACGAAAACCTAAAAAATGAATGCGTATCTCACCTTGAAGACAATCACAGTTCTCAGCCTCTTTCCTCACAACATCAAGCACGGAATCAATCAACTCCGCTCCTTCCGTGTAGTGACCTTTCGCCCAGTTATTCCCAGCACCAGACTGCCCAAACACGAAGTTATCAGGCCGGAAAATCTGACCAAACGGTCCGGATCTGAGAGAATCCATGGTTCCAGGCTCCAGATCCATGAGAACAGCGCGAGGAACATACTTCCCTCCGCTAGCTTCATTGTAATAGACATCGATCCTTTCAAGCTGTAGATCTGAATTGCCACAGTACTGACCGGTGTGATCGATGCCATGCTCGCCGCAAATGACTTCCCAGAACTTGGCACCGATCTGGTTTCCGCACTGACCTCCTTGAATGTGAAGAATTTCCCTCATTTTCAGAAGATATTGGTTTTATTTTCTCAGGAATCGCTTAGTCCTTTTTCTTGAGAAGAAATGGCGACTCCCTCTGTTAATGTTTTGATTGAGGGCTATAAAAACAAAATTATCTTTCAATGGGTAATAATCAGCTATATATAGTTTACGTTCTGTTCTTCTCAAATATCTTTTATTATTTTCCAATATGGTCCTTATAGTTTTCTTTATATCTTTATATTACCCCAACAGTTTCCGATATGATTTCTTTTTGTACTGTATGACAGCGAATCAGAAAACAAATATCTTTCCGCAGATATTTGTTATTAACTAAGAAAAAATTACAGAATCACCCGTGAAAAGATATAAAGGCAAAATGTTTTTCTGTTTTTATTTTTAATATATTAGTTTAATTATTTCTGATTTAGTCTTTCTTCCTCGAATTTTGAAAAGATTCGAATTAGCGTCATCAGTGGATTTTGCTTTGTTGTTTTCTAAACTAATTTTTTTACACCGTTAATAGACATATTACTTATTTAGCAAATCGCCATATTTTAGAGATTAGCAGATAATAGAAATTAGAAGTAAATATGGCTTACAGGTAAAAAATGCCAACCAACGGAAATGCTTAATATAGCTTCTACGTCTAGTATGAATACAACACTCTTGACTCGAAAAAATTGACGATTTAACTAATCCATTGTCTATACTCTATACAGTTTTATTGCTAGTAAAGTGGTTAAAAGTATCGATTTTTAAAATTGTTACAGCTTTACAATTTGCTTATAATTTTACACGATGTACCAATCATCAAAACTAAATATTTTTTAACTAAATATAGAGTATTGATTTTATTCGAATATAAATTTAGTTTTTTGGTGTCAAATGATAGATTTTTGGTTCCAATTTAATTATTAATTCAATTGAAAATGTTACTAGATCTTAGCATTTACCTAGTACAGACCAAAAAAAAGGAAAACAAGCACAAAAGTACAGTTGTACATATTTTTAAATAGTAAAAACCTTTGGCAACAAAAATGGAAAATTTAAGAAAAGGAAAAAAGTGACAAAAAAAAATAATACTTTCTCTATTTTATATTAGTTGTAATGAAACGGAGGGAGTAAATAATTGGTTAAGGCACGCGTCGTCCTGAAATGTGTTATTAGCGGTTTCGTCATCATATCTCTCTCTCTTTGGCCTTCACTTTCTGCGCAAAGAAGGAAAAGCCTTTGCCATTTATTATTGCTGTCTTTCTTCACATTTTCTCTCTTCTTTCTTCAATGTCTTATTAATGATTTTGATCTTCTTCTCTATCTCTTCGACGAACCCTTTTCTCGAGGTTTTTCGGAGAGCTATTACATTTAATTTTATTTAATCTCTTTACTTCTTCTTTTCTTCTCTTCTTCTTCGTCATGCCTTTACCTTGGAAGAAATCTAAATCGAGTCGGATCTCTAGATTTGTAACGGATCTTCAACAATCTCCTAAACATGGTGGATCTCTCGTTGTTGCAACTGGATTCCCAACTTCTCTTATTGATCTCTTTGTTAAGAATCGCGATTGTCTCAAAAAACCACCATCTTCAAAACGTAGCAACAATAAGACCCTGACGATTCAGACTCAAACTCAAACCGGTTTGAGTCATTCTAATCCAACACGACGGCGAGTTTCTTCTCCTCCTTCTTCTCCTGCTCTTCCTCCTCCTTTGTCTTTGCAACGGCATAAGTCCCTTCCTCAGAAGCTTGATCCAGCTTTGGTTAAGGATCATCTTCCTTCGGTGACTTTTGTCAAAGAGAATAGACAAGTCGGTGAGGAAAAACAATACGACGGAGGAAGTGAAGATAATCACGGCGGAGGAGGAGGATACGTTTTGATGGTGGTTGTAATTAAGGTTTTCATGGTGGCTGTGCTTGCCCTGAGCACGAAAAAGCTCGCCGTTGGTATCACTCTCTCCGCTTTTGCTCTCCTGTTTCTCGAGCTCGTGGTGGCACGTGTCTTCACGCTCCTAAATCTCTGCCCCGACTCGCAGATTCGTCTCAGTTCATTGATCAGAAAGCTTATAGGAAAACAGCCTAAGGAAGAAGAAGAAGAATCGTCATCTTCGAGGCAAGAGAGAAGAAGCAAAGTTTCTTTCGAAATAATCGAAGAATTGAATGACGAAATTATTCCTCAATCGAATTGCGAGGATTCTTCAAAGGCGAAACCTTTGGAGGAAGAGAAGCGAGTACAGACGATAAGAGATGTTGTATTCAAAACTGAGAAAAGCAAAAGCGCGAAGCTGAAATCGAAAATTGTGAAGAAGATTGTGCCTAAGAAATTGAGGAGTTATAAGAAGAAGAAAATGATGAAGATCAAAGAAAAAGAAGAGGAAGTTGAAGTTGAAGAAGAAGGTTCTATAACGGAAGTTTCAAGTTTGTATTCAGAAGATAAAATCGAAAACGATATCTCTGAGAAAAATGAAGTAAGTTCGAATCCGCCATTGTTAGAGAGCTATGAAGACGAAACTAGATCAAAAGGGGATTTAAAGAAAGTGATGTTTCTGATAGTGATTGCTCTTACTGGATTGTTAGGTGGTAAAGTCTTTGCTATTGGTCTGACACTCTTATGTTGTCTGATTCTCAGAGTTTTCTGCTACAAATCTCAAAACCAGTCTCTGAACTAAAAAAAAAAATCAGTCTTTGGTTTTTTTTGTGTGTTGGTGTTTTGTAAGGCTGGGCAAAAAAATCGGAACCGAAGAACCAAGCAAAACCGAAAATTCGGTTTTGGTTCTGGTTCGATTTTAAAAAATTAACCGAACGGTTCCACAATTTAGGTAATTTCGGTTTTTGGTTAGGAACCAAACCGATAACCGAAGTTAGAACCGAAACTAATTCATTAATTGATTTTTATTACTCTTAAGATTAGTTGAGCATGAAAACTAGAACCAAAGAACCGAATGGAACCAAACGGAACCAAACCAAGCAAAGTTTTTTTGTTCAGTTCGGTTTTGTGTATTTATTTTTTTAACAAAATGATTATTTTAAGTATTTTTGTCTAAATAACCATTTGGAACCGGAACCGATTGATAACCAAATTTATTTTGGTTCTTTTTTTATTCTAATTTCAAGTATTCATTTGGTACTAGAATCGAAGATAACCGAACTGAGATTGAACTATATTTTAGAAAGTATCCATTAGTTCTATTATTTTAAGAATCGAAGAACCGAGAATTGAACCGGAGAACCATATGCCTGCACCTAGTGTCTTGTGTCTGTGGAAGTGAGGGCCCCACGGATCGCCGTTAAGTTACTGACGGTGGTGACGGTAGAGGGATACGAGTTGTTGGCAGTTCGAAGCTAACAATTGTTTGCTTAAGAAACTGTAAATTATTTTAACAGAGAATATATTTGTTTGGTCAGAGAGTCAAAGTGTTGATGTTAGTAATGAAAGTCAGATCAATAAGTTTTGTGTCGGCCAAATAAAGCACTAACTTCTTTTGGTATAGGTGGCGATATCGACGAAGACACTATATGACATGACCATTTTTTATTGAATTCCCTTTAGTTTATTACGAAACCTTTGGAATTTACAGTTTTGATCATATTAATTTGATTTTAAACCCATGCAAAATGCCAAAAACAATAACAATTTGCAGGTTAAATGTCCACTTCTAAAAATTTTAATAGGAATTTCGATTTTAGTTTTGATTTAAATGCTTTAGGTTATAAAAAAGGTTTTTAGTTTGTCAATAATTAAAATAACATCATATGAGATAAGAGTCGAATTAAGATAGAAAAAATAACAGAAGTAATATTCAATTATTTGATATAAGATACTTCTGGATCAAATTGTTAAGAAATTAATAATTTTCATATTATTTTGTACAATTATCTTTGTGAAAGAAGACACTTCTGAAAGATGTTTTAGAACACTGAAACGTCTTATACGAAACATTTTTTGTCTGTTAGCTTTCTTGGTAGTAAGATGCATTATGTGGATTTTAACTTAGATAGTGATATTAGAAAAGCATTGACACAAACTGTTATGATACAATATTGTACATGGTCCTTTTCTTTTCACAACTACTTTTTCCAATCGTTTTTACACTTGTCGCATTTTTCTTTATGTTCTTGGATTCCAAAGAAGAAAAGAAAATAGTAATCTATATATCTCATAACATAATTGATTTAAGAAACAAGGATTTTTAGAGTTTGAATTAAGAAGGTTACATGGGGAATTGTACATATGACAAATAAATATTGTTAAGATTATTTAAAATTATATATAAAAGCAGGGTTCTCTTTTCTGGTATCGACAATTCAGCATGACACCTCATATAAAAAAGACCAATCAAATTGTTTGATCTATTCAACTCATCACATCTTTCTACTTCTTCAATCTCAAACCTTTTGCTTTCAATAATCATGACTTTTCTGTTTCCTTTTTTTTATTAAGTTAAAAGGTAATGACTCTTTTGTTTCTCCTACGCTAAAGTCCAGTTCTCTCACAAAATGGAGACTGGTGACAGTGTCACAATGAAAATTGTCGATCTAAGCCCCAACCTTAAGTGTAACAAAGTTGAGCAGAGTCTATTTTTTACTCTTTTAACTTCTCTCTTTTCGATTTGATTGTGGTTTTAAAGGAACAAATGTCAAATACATATGCAGATTCATCATTCATATTAGTTTCCACATCATCTTCTTCTTCTCCCTCTTCTCTTCTAAAAGTGAAACCCTATTTTAATATATCTAGAAGGATAAATAATGAAGGAGAACCCCTAACATTCTCAGCAAAGTATGACGAAAGAAAATCCTATTTGATGAAAAATTAATCAGAGCTTATCTTTGGTTTCTATAGATCGTGTGTTGTAGAAGGCTCAAGAAGGTGTACACGGTTTGACGACATCTGGAATAAGAAGATGACGGTTATATCCTTCTTACGGAAGCTCCTAATCCTATAAACACTTCTCCGACCAAATTTTGGAAGTTTCTACGGAAGATGACTTTTCTCTTCAAAAATTGGTTCATGTGGGTTGTGAGATAATTACTTATCTTAAAAATATTTTTATATAATGAAATCAAACCATATTTCTTTTCCGGGAAGTTTACTTATCTCTATTATTCCCTAGGTTTCTACAAAGTGCATGGACCTTCATATATGTGAAGAGACTGCAGGGGAGCAAGTTTTGACTTCTTTGATGATCAATGACACAAATTTAGATTAAGCACAAAAGATATCGTTATTTAGTGTTAGTGGATATTGGTATTAGTTTCGAATCATTATGCATTCTTTACTTAAAATAAATAAATAAAAACTTGTCCTCTATTTGAAGTTTATGGAAACTCATATCTACCCAATGGAAAACAAGTTAAAACTTGCTCAATCTGATATGCAATGTAGGTAATGTTAAAGGAGTTGGCAAAGCGAATGCCTGGATTTATTTGTTCTTGTAGGTGTCTTTTCCTCTACAAATCACTTAAAGCTTTTACCCTGTGTGATAGTGTGCTTATGGATTCTTGGTTCTTGGAGGTAGGTAGTGTTGCTAAAGCTAAAAGTGATAAGTATAAACTGAAGTTGCCGGATAATATTAAAGCTGAGAAAGAAAATACCAATTATTTTTGCTCACCTACCTCTTATATCATATTTTTTTATCACAAAGTATTATATTTATATTTTACCTGTTCTTATCGGAGTATAGCAAGTAAAGGTAATCTCCAATCATTGTGTGTTTTAGAGATTGAAATACTAATTAGATCTGTGAAAGAATTCCATTTTTGTTGTTAATTGACATTTAGATGGAGGAACTGAGGAAGTAGTTGATTAGGACCCTTGCTAGCGAAACTATTATGTTACGGTTTTGAGATATCTAAGAGGTGGAAATTGGCATATCAAGAAAGCTGCTAAGATGCTTAAAGAAATTTTGAAATCGTAACTTCAATATATGCCTGAAGAAATTTGTTGGGTATTTATTTGAACTAATAAACATACTTTGTTATGATACTGTTGAAAATATGACCAACTTTTTGTTATTGTTTATATGGAAGAAGCTAATGAAGCAAATACATGGAAGATATGATCAAATATGATCAAACTGTCTAAATTTGGACGCCATGTTTTTATTATGAACCACAAGATGTAAATCGGCACACTTATTGTTCTCTTTTGAAGTAAACAAAAAACATATAGTTCGGAAGTAAGGTCGCTAATAAGGAATTGGTTCAATGGAGTATTGTAGTGGTAAAAAGATCAATGTTACTTTTACCTACTCTTTTCCAATAGTAAACACATTTTCTACTCACTGTTAACCAAAAATTATTAATAAAATAACCCTGCAGCGTAGCGCGGGTATAAATCTAGTAAATATAGTTGTATGATGGAATTGTATTGATTGATTGCTAACTGAATCTATATAAAAGTGCATTATGTATACTAGTATTAAATACTCCATTTATTTTTTATTAGTTGATGTTTTATAAATAAAATTTGTTTATTTTTAGTTGATATTTTAAAATTTTTCTGTAAAATTTATTGCACTTTTAGTATTTTTAACTCTTTAAATCTGTAAATTGATTTGTGATTGGTTAAAATATTTTGGAATTTATGATAAAGTATATTTTGTTTAAAAAATAAAACAATTAATAATTTTTTTATGCCTAACTCATCAAATATATAAAAAGAGAGAGTAATAATTAAAAGCGTCTATCTCTATCATGTCTACCATTAAGGTTTTTGGTCATATCAATTAATTAATGTATACAAAGACTTTGCTAGTTGGGTACTTGAGTAGTTCCCAACGATGTAAGGATGTAAATGGACCCCATTTGTATAATATGGCTATAAATATATTTTGTTGCTATATAACAATAACATATTCACGTCCAAATCTACATAACATGTGTCTTGGATTCCATAGTTTATCAAGTGAACCTTTATTCTTTATCTATAGTCATATTATTTTGTCATCGTATAGATCGAGATCGATTGGAAAAAATACAGATCGACATATATTTATCTGGTAAATACTTGTGCAAGAGGAGATTGTATCATGGTTAGCTTAGCTATAAGTTATATGACTCGTTCGTTTGATAAATTGTTTATTGTATGTTTTGATAAAATTCTAACACGTCCTATGTGTTTTCGTATGTATCCCTAAGGTTTTCTTTAATATAAATAAATAAAACTTAGAATTACTGTACATTCCATTTTTTTATGTACGTGCTCATGACTAGTTCTGATTGTAATTTAATAATATGATATTTTATTTATTTATATACAATGAAAGATCCATTTATAATTTGTTTTTAGTTCACTAATTTTTATCATAAAAAATTGCCGAATTCTAATATGAGTTATTAGCTCAATCATTTTAATAACAAAGCAGACTTAGAAGAATTTGGCTACTAATACAATATTTTGGGTATTAGTAAATTTAGTAAAAGAAATTTGACAGAAAGTTTAATTTTTAGCAAAACAACCATTTTGTCTGTCTACCGTATTTTCATTATTAGAAACAAAATCTGTTTAGGAAAAACATCTTCAAATACTATCTGATTTTATCATAAACAAATTTCAAATTACTTGAAAAAAAATTCAAAATACCAAAATGAAAATGTTATTTCTAAAAAAATGAAATATGCTAGCTCAAAATACGAAATAATTTTTTTTAGATTGGCTGAAAAAAAGAAAAAAAAAAAGAAGAAAAACGTGGGCCACACATTATCAAGTAACAAGCGAAGCATTAACCCATTGTCGTGTGACAGAGAGAGTGTTGTTTCGTTGGTTCCTTTCAAGCGAGTCTCTTACGCAGAGAGAGAGGCCTGTTTTTCCTCTTAGGTAAATCCTCCGATCTCATTCGCATTCTCTTCAATTTCTTCCCATTTTCTTCTCTCAGATTCTCTTTCTCTTCCTTGATTTAGATCGTTTCTCTCCTTTTTATGTTCTTGCGAAAGTTTCGGGATTTGAATTGCGAAGAATGCTGGTCTTTTTCTCCGTTTAGTTTTCTTTGTTTCTATTGATATTTTCATCTCCTTCGATGCTTTTCTTGTGATTTCTGAGGATATTATGTTTTGATTTAACTAAATTCTTCTGAAAGTTTTGTTCTTTAATACATTGTCAAGGTAATGATGAGAGCCTTGCAACTACGTAAGCTTTTCTTAGATCATTGACTCAGATGAGACTTCTTCCTTGTGTTACATTCTGAAAATCGAGATTTTAGATTTATATTTCCCAAATCGTAAATGATAAATGTATTCTTTCTATCTTGGGTTCCATCAAAGCAATCGAGTTTCTGGGAATTTTCATTTTGGATGATGAATAACACTTGGTTTAGGCCTCAAATCTAGTTTCTATGGAAATAGTTAATGTTCAATTATCAGATTTATCCCATATGTTCTTGTTAGATGAAGGTTTTGCCGATTGTTTGTTTTCTTTTTGATATATGTATGTAAATGAATGCAGTTTTATATGAGCAGAAATTGGTATCATCTTAAGATTTAACTTTAACTGATTTTGGATTAAGTAGTTCATAAAATTTCTTAAATTATAATCTTGTTTCTTGGTTCATCTTTGATGACATTCAATTTCCATGTTTATTCTCAACAATATTTCGATGCTTTATCCTGGAACCTTTTAAAAAAGCTTATATTTCTTTGTAGATACGTATGCATCTAAGGTTTTTGGTTTTCAATGAACAAGAGTTCATAAATTGGCTCATTGCATCAGAAAGATCATGTGTTATTTCTTTCTGCAGCAATCAATCTCATAAAGTGGCAAAGATGGTGGCAGAACGCTTCACAGTCGATTTGAACAAGCCACTTGTCTTTCAGGTGATGCACTCAACCACTTCTTTTCCGCATACCCTTTCAGGTGATGCATATCTTACTAACATAAAGAAACTCATGTCTTAATCAGGTTGGTCATCTTGGGGAAGAATATCAGGAATGGATTCATCAACCTATTGTATGCGTAGAAGGTCCTCGTTTTTTCGAAAGTGACTTTTGGGAGGTAACAACTCTTCCTTTTGAGATTTATCTTTATATATGGTGTCTTCTATGTTTTGATTACATCTTTTTTGTGTGTGTGATATTTGAGCAGTTCTTGACTCGCACGGTTTGGTGGGCAATCCCAACAATTTGGCTTCCATTTGTTTGCTACGTTCTTTCAATATCGGCAAGTAGGGGACTTGCACTTCCCCAGATCGGTTTAATAGTTGCCTTTGGCGTACTCACGTGGACACTGCTTGAGTACACACTTCATCGTTTCCTTTTCCATATCAAAACCAAGAGTTACTGGTTAGTTTAATATCCATATTTTTGCAACTTAAATAGCCTGAGTTTCATCGCCAAGCTGATTCTGTTTTTATTTAAACCCTTTTTTATTCCTTTAGGGCAAACACAGCACACTATCTTCTTCATGGATGCCATCACAAGCACCCACAAGATGGCCTTCGTCTTGTTTTCCCTCCTACCGCAACAGCTATTCTCTTGGTACCTGTAAGTATCTATGCTTGATCCTAATTTGAATCTTTTCATTCATTCTTTCTTTCAAAATGGTTACATTTATCGATGTTCTTCTTTTTGTGTTATTAGCTATGGAAGCTTCTTAATCTCTTAGCTACTCCTGCTACAGCTCCGGCTATGCTTGGAGGCATATTGTTTGGCTATGTAATGTATGATTGTACTCATTACTATCTACACCATGGTCAACCTAAAGAACCAACCTTTAAGCATCTGAAGGTAAGAAAACCAATCTCTGAAACTCATTTTTCTGTTGGCATTCAACTTTATTTCTCGGAATTTTTTTATAACATTTAGTAAACAATATACAGAAATACCACCTGAATCATCACTTCAGAATTCAGAACAAAGGATATGGAATCACTTCATCTCTATGGGACAAAGTCTTTGGAACACTCCCTGGTATAAAGGCTGCCGAGAAGAAGAACTAAACAGGATTTCTGTTTACCATTTTCAGAGTTTCGATCAACTCACTGATCTTGTGTACTGTGTCATCAGGTGATATGATAACTGTCTAACTACTGTTGTTGTATTCGATTTATTCAACCATATTTGAACAAATCTAGTAGTGCCTAACCTGGTTTTCAGATTTTTGTTACAAATTCTAGAAATCAAATATATCATTCAGGATCTGGTGTCCGAGCATTATATTTTAAAATTAAAGCTTTTCTCAAAGCAAGTAAATTGAGATCAAAAGCGGTTTACTTTCGAATCAATATGGATTTTTGAATAGAAATTTATTGGTTCAGTTAAACCGTATTGGGTACAACAGATGTAGTAAAAAGACAGTTACTTTTACGCTTAGAAGACAAAGTTGCTTAGAAAAAATTTATCTGCTAGGTCTGGTTTTGTATTGAGATATCAAAACAGAGGAGGTATGCTCTGTTCGTTCCTGAAGAAATTCGTTGGATCAACCTTGCCTTTAACCAAAGCCAGTCTCTTGAAGTTACCTTTGTAATATCTCTCACCCCATTTCCTGGCATCTTCGAAACTCGTGTTGTTCCCATTGGTCATGCCCAAATCAAGATCTTTGTAATTCAAATAAGCTCCTCTCGGCGATTTCGAAACATACGGACTCATGAAATCGTAAAGTGATCTCATCCACCTAACATGTTTGTTCATCTCTTCGACTTCATTCACTTTCCATTTCACCATATACTGTATATTATACAGATTCCCATTCCTGTGTGGATATGGAGACGCTGTTTCTGAAATCTGGTTGATCTTTGCACCCAATGGCTCTAAGATCATCAATGGAGTTTCTTTCTCGAGAAACCTCTTGGTTACTTCTTCGAACACGTTTTCAGGAAGTGGAGTTTGCACAAAATCTGATTTTGCTTTGAAAAACTGATCCTCGAATCTCAGGGATCTGTCTAGCAAGATCTCTAATGGTTGTCCTGTTCTCCAATTGAAGAACATAATCGACTCAATCCAGCTCATTTCCGAGCAGTCTTGAGCTCGTAATCTGAGTTCCGGAAACTTCTGGTTCAACAATGGAATCAATCTATCGATTCCACCAAGAAAAAGTGTTTGGAATGTAGATTTTACTTCTCTTTGATTGCCTTCTTGACTGTTGTCTATTATGACTCTCATAAATAAATCTTCGTCTAGCTCTGCTCCTATGGATTGCCATCGATGAACAAGCTTGTTCATGCTAGGTCCCATCTTATGTTGACTTATGAAACAAGTTACCTTTTCGGGAACCCTAGCAAGCTTTATCTTCCACGACAAGACAACTCCAAAACTCGCAGCTCCACCTCCTCTTAGTGCCCAAAACAAATCCTCTCCCATCGTTTTCCGGTCTAGAATTGTCCCGTTTACATCCATCATACGAATGTCCAGGACGTTATCAGACGCTAAACCATATTTTCTCATTATTGTACCGAAGCCTCCGCCGCTAATATGTCCACCAACACCAACACTCGGACATATCCCTGCGGAAAAAGCATGGACCTTGCTGCTTTTGGCGATTTTGTAATAGATTTCACCGAGTGTTGCCCCGGATTGGACCCAAGCGGTTTCGTCTGTGAGGTTGATATTGATCGATTTGAGGTTAACGAGGTCGACGATAATGAACGGTGATCGTGAGAGGTAAGAGAGACCTTCGTAATCATGACCACCACTCATGGTTCTTACTTGAACTCCAAGTTTTCTGCTGCATAGGATTGCTTTTTTTATTTCGGTTTCGGATATCGGTTTAATGGTCAAAATCGGTTTCAGACTGGTGAAATTTAGGTTGAGGAATCTTGAATTTGGAGATGAAGATCTAGAAAAGTCGGTGAGGACTCGAGTTTCTGGTGTGTGATTAGTAGGGTTTTTGACGATTGAATTGCGGTGATTTGCAGACAAACAACTTTGAAATTGTTCCTTTGTCGGAACAGAATTGACACATTGAACTGAGAAGAGGGTTAGAAACAGAGACAGAACAAGCTCTCTCATATCTTTGGGTTACTTGTGTTTGAAGTCTCAGACAAAGAAGAAGAAGAAGAAGAAGTAGTAAGTAGTCTTCCTGGTTTTGTCTGGCTTAAATAGTTTCTGAGTTTCGTTGAATGAGCTGCAGAGAAGACAAGGTAAGGAGAGGTTATATAGAATTCGGATATTCATATTTATATTTGACCATAATTAATAAACGTCATTGTATAAAATATAATACAATTATTTTTGACAAGTAGCTAAAACAAAGACGCTAACTTAGAGTCAAAAACATACATTTCAGAAATTTATGTTGAATAGTCATACACAACGCATATCCATATACGCGTTCAAACAAATATCGCTATTTCCAACGTGGAGATAATTATTACTTAATTGACAATAATTTTGCTAACTATTAGATCATACATCCATCGTTACAAAAAGGTATCATAAAGAATATCACCATATCTAAACAAGAATACATCTCTATGCCATTCTAAATGGGATTTAGAGCAGGCACAAAAAGGATATCACCATATCTAAACAAGGTCCCAGTTCTTATCAGAATTCTTTGTCCGTTGACAAGACAAAGAATCCTTGCTCAAAGAGTGTGGCAGATTGAGGGATAATCTATGTATGTCGCTGATTGGGAACCGGGAGTCTCTCCAGTTAGGCCTGAGCTAAAGGAGGCACCAATATGGTTAGAGCTAAGAGGAGTTCCTCCCCAATACTTCATTAAAGCATCTCTACCTCATGTTGCTGGTATTGTTTGCTTCCCCTTGCAACTTCACCAGACCATCAAATCGTTAGACGATTAGGATGTAGCCAAGATCCTAACTATTGTTCACATGACCAAACCCCTACCTGAAGTCGTCCATGCGGAATTTAACACTGGAGATATCCGACAAATTCAAGTTTCATGTATGTGGCTTCTCCCACCTGCTTGCACTGTAGTGAAATAGGACATTTGATTCGATGATGTCCCACAGCCCCGGTGACTTGTCAATTCTACAAATCCACCAATCACTCATCTGACAAATATCACAGACCAAAAAAGCAGCAAGTTGAACACTCTGCAACTGAGAAAGTCCCTAAGAATCAGTTTAGGAAAAATCCCTCTCAACGCCACAAAGATAAGAGAAGAGTTGCCTCATCAGCTAAGAAAAAATAAAGTATAAAGCCTAATAAGAAAACTCAGCCTACGGGTAAGCCCAACGAGCTTATAGTCCCGGAAAAGCCAAAGTCATCTAAGGTTGAAGGAAAATTGACTGTTGAGCTAGGAGGATAGTCCAAAACAGGCACCGAGAAGAAATCTCTAAAATTGAAAGCTTTAATGATAGAAACCTCCTATTCATCAGACTCTTAATCAATAGAAAAAGTTTCCTTCGCTGAGAACTGTGAGGAAGATGATAACCCGGATGATATAAACACGAAATCGTTGGGATGAAGTAGTCCCGTAAACCCAAATATATATCAATGATTAACTGCTTTTGATGGAAAGTAAGGGGTTGTAACAAGAGGCTTAAACAAAGTAATGTCAAGACATGGCTATGATAGAACCGACCATTTTTTGGTAGTATCATAGAAACTATAGTGATACATCACAAGTTTCAGAATTTTGCTTAATCAATTTTTCCGGGTTGGAACATGGAAGCTAACTACAAATTTGCCTCTCTTGGGAGGATTTGGTTTGCTTGGAAGCCGCAAGTCACATTGTCTATCTTTTCTAAATCAGACCAGATCATCACATGCATTGCTAAGCTACCTCACAAAGATGTTGTTATGGCTGTCTTATTGTGTATGCAGTAAATTGTAGACGAGGTTGTCTTCAACTTTGGGAGGAAATAAAAAATCTTATAGGAGATTCACTAGTATCATCTAAGCCTAGGCTAATCCTAGGGGACTTCAATTAGACCCGCTACCTTCATAAACACTCATCCAGAGGTAGTAGAATTCAAGGCGGAACATAAGAGTTGAGGGAATGTATTCTTATAGCTGAAACTCATGATCTTTCAAGTAGAGAAAACTTTTTTGCTTGGTGGAAAAATCAAGCAGACAACCCAATTTCAAAAAAAAAAATTGATAGAGGAATGGTGAATGATCATTGGTTGATTAATTTTCCCATTTCTTATGCGCATGTGGGACAACTCAGTTGTTCAGATCACACACCAATTTCAATAGTGCAGTGAGAGCATGAATATTGTAAATATCACTTCATGATCTCTCACTACTTATTTGATCATCCAGATATACTCCTTCGAGTAGCTCACCATTGGTATGACCATCATATTGTTGGAACCTCCCAATTTACACTTGCAAGGGAGCTAAAACTGCTGAAAGACATCAAAGCTCTAAACTGTGAGCACTTTTTAGGGATGCATATCAGATCTAAAGAAGCGCTTGAGGCTCTTCATCATTGCCAAGATCAACTACTTGCAGCTCCATCACTGACTCTAGCAGCTAACGAGAAGCAGGCATACCGAGATTGGAACATCTTAGCCTCTAGTGAGAAAAAATTTCTCATTCAAAAATCAAGGATTAATTGGGTTAAGAATGAGGATTGTGACTCAACCTTCTTTCACAAGGTAGTAGCTGCTAGATGATATTCCAATCAGATCCACTACTTAATTAATAATGATGGTCAAAGGGTGCAAGACAAAAAGGAAATGAAGATCCTCTCCGTTGAATTTTTTAGGGAGTTGTTAGGTACCTCTCCACGACCTTTATCAGCAACAGATCTGCAGTGCATTGACCAATTTCTTCCATTTATATGCAATGAAAGCCAGAAGACCTTGTTGTGTGCACCAGTTTCAGAACATGATATTAAGAGAGAAATGTTTGATATGCTGAGAAATAAAACTCCAGGTACGGATTGGTGCAGATCTTACAGACTCGGTTATGGAATTCTTTGAATTAGGGCATTTATTGAAACAAAGCAATGCCACTGTAATATGTCTTATTCCTAAATGTATTGGCGCAAATAAACTTTGTGAACTTCACCCAACTTCCCGTTGCAACGTTTTCAACAAAACTATTTCCAAGATCATCGCATGAAGGATACGACCTATGTTGCCCAACATGATCTCAACTTATCAATCGACATTTGTAAAAGGTCGTCTTCTTGTTGAGAATATTCTCTTGGCAACTGCGATGACTCAAGGGGCTGGTAGAGGAACACTTTCCCCAAGAGATCTCCTCAAAGTGGATCTGAGGAAAAACTTTGATAGTGTGATTACTTGGATAGAACAATGCATAACCACAACTACCTTCTCTATTAACTTTAATGGTGATTGAGTGGATAATTCAAAGGTAATCAAGGGATTAGGCAAGGTGATCCTATCACCCCCCACACTATTTGTGATAGCTATGGAAGTTCTCTCCCAAATGTTGAATCAAGCGTTTTCTAAAGGGCAAATTAGCTTTCATCCTCTAGGCAAATACCCACTCATTACGCATCTAGCGTTCGTGGATGACCTCATGATTTTCTTTAATGGCAAAACATCATCTCTCTTTAATATTGTTATAGTCTTGGACAACTTTGAGCGTCTTTCGGGTCTGAGAATGAATCAAGATAAGTCTATATTGTACCTAGCAGGCCCCACACAACCAACTAGAGATGATGCAGGTATGTTAGGCTTCTAATTTTGTATGCTTCCGGTCAAGTATCTAGGTCTCCGTCTTCGTCTCTGTAAGCTATGAAAGTTGGATTATTCACCATTGATTGATTTTATCATGAGTAAATTTCAATGTTGGTCCATAAAGCTCTTCTCTTTTGCCGGTAGACTGCAACTCATAACAACAATTATTTACAACATAGTCAATTTCTGGGCAACGACTTTTTCCTTCCCTAAAGGTTGTCTTCAAAAAATTGAAAATCTATGTAATAAATTCCTCTGGGCTGGGAAAGTTGATGGTAAAGCTACAACGAAAGTTCAATGGAAAGAGCTGTGTTTCCTAAAGAAAGAAGGAGGCCTTGGGCTAAGAAATTTCGGTATCTGGAATCAAGTTCTTAATCTCAAACTTATATGGCTCTTATTCTCCAATAGTGGCTCTTTTAAGGTAGCTTGGACGAAGAAGCACATGCTTCGAAATCAAAATCTTTGGGTAACGACTCCGAAGCAAACATCCTCTTGGATATGGTGATTCATTTTCAGCTAACGTCCACTTGCCAAGAAAGCCTTAAGCAATGTGATTGGGAATGGTAAAGAAACAAGTTTTTGGTTTGATAATTGGATTGATCTTAGTCCTATAATTGATCTTATGGGAAGCTCAAGGTCGATACAGATGGATATTGGGTTGGATTCAACTGTTGCTCAATCAACAACTAACCAAAGATGGAGAATGACTTCAAGGAGAAACATATCAGATCAACACTCTCTTATTTATGATAAGTTGTAGACAATTAAAGCGCCTGAACCTGATTCGGGTGTCAATGTCTTTTAGTAGGCATTGAAGGTCATAAGAGAACACGATTCATCAACAACATCACCTGACAGGCAATCAAACCTCAGATAGAGTTATGTAATTGGTTCCCTGCAGTTTGGAACAGAAAATGTACTCATAAGCATTTTTTTCTTCTTTGGGTAGCCAACCTAAATCATTTACCTGTGAATAGTAGAATGCTTGATTGTGGTTTGAATGTAGATAGCCTCCGTAAATTTTGTTCTTCACATTTGGAAACAAGAGAACACTTATTTCTCCACTGCAACTATTCAGAACAAATATGGGAAAATGTTACGTATCGACTTGGTGCTCCCATTGATTTGTTTGTGTCTTGGACTTGATCTCTTGGATGACAGATCGTTCACCTAATATCTCATCTATTTTCAAATGCATTGTTGCTCAGATGGTCGTATACTCTCTATAGAAAGAACGAAACATGAGAATTCATGATAACAAATCCACCAATCTAAAATCTCTTTTGGCTCATCATTAGTATTAATCTCAGTCTTTATTTTTTTGGGATCTGAGAGTTAGTTTAGAATAACAAATTCTTGTAACAAACTTGTTCCTCTAGTAATGAAAGTTACATATTATCCAAAAAGAAAAAACTAATTTTATACCTAATTTTCCTTGTATAAAACTTGTAAGCATTATACATGTCTCTCTATCTATATTCTCCAACTCTAAGCAAAAGTCTTTCAAATTCCGTTTTCTGGGGTCAACTGTTCTTCCATACGTTTTTATTGCTCTAACGTAGTCATACGTGACGTCAACTCTACGACATCGTTTAAAATCGAGTCAGCGTTATCGCTTTCGTGAAAGTCTTATAATTGGTGATATATTGAATGAATGATTTGGGTTACACAATAGATTCCAACTTGTACTTTCCTTACGTCCACAGATACCTAATCCTGATCGTACCTCTTTGGTCATATACCATAACGAATAACCAATAACAATAATTAACTAATATTATATGGAGATCGAGTTCTTTTTACACATGGTTTATCAATTATCATAACCGAATTATAAACAACAATTTGAGTACTTTTATTATTATCAAGTTTTGAGGTTGCAGTCTATTCATGAATTCTTTTTTAAAGTTTTCTTCAACTTCTCCAAACCCAAAAGTTTCTCCACATCTCGTGTCGTGTAGAAATATGCAATGCAGTTCTACTTTTTTAAATAAACAAGAAATATGCAATGCGTTTTGTATCTTGAAGTCCAACATTAAATAAACTTATCTTATATAGAAAAAAAGGAGACGAAACAAAAGTTGGGCTTCTAGAATTTCAAATCCCCCAATAAAGATATGTAAGTTTTATATATAAGATTACAATATATGGAAGTTTCTTACTCGTGAAGTTTAACACTCAATGCATCTTTGGTACCAAAGGTCCAAATATACTTTTTGGCAAGGGTATTCACATAGGCTCTCACGATCCTGGAAAAGATGCATGGTCGAAAGCAGATGATGCAGGTTAACAGAAAAAAAACACTAGTACCGCGATTTCATCCATTTCAATTAGTTCCACTTCCTTAAAATACCATGCAACAAAATTAAACATACAATTTATTTTTCAATAGGAAAGAAGAAATCACTCTCGTTTCTCTTCAAGAAGATGTTCCTACTCTTCTCACACACATTGTGTGTTTTTTGCTTTCCGCTGTAGTTACCGTTGCGGGTTTTGATTTCTTTGTGGGCTTGTGTTGGTGAAGTGTTTGGGTCTTGCTTATCCCTTCTTGCAAACTTGAGGTGGTAAGATAGTCAACACCGAGTTTAAACCTAAGAACGTATAATCTATTTTTTTAACAATAACTGCTAAATTGAATAGTTGTGTATAACATAATTTTGTCAAAAGAATAACAAAAGTAAGCTAAAGACGATGACAATGGAGAAAAATCTCATAACCCAAGAAGCAATTAGAATGAAATTCAAGTAATTGTATTGGACTGATGTCCAAATAAATATCGTTATCTGGATAGAGCAAAGGCAAGCCACCAGTGAGAGTTCCATTGACATAACCCAACAAAGGCCTTTCTCTCACGAGTCGTACGATTTCTTCTGTGTAGCGACTCAGCTACTAAATTACCAGAATACCCCTAGTCACTAAACACACATCCCGAAGATGGATCTGAGTCTGCAGCTGCAGGTTCACGGCGCGTTAATCAAAGGCCCGTCGTCTTTTTCTTATTGGGCTTCTCTTTCTTCTTCCCCACTCTCTCTTCCTCGCGATTCCATTATTTCTCCATTTCTTCATCGGAGACTCAATTACTTCAGACGTACCTGCTCTCGTTCTCGTCGAATCCGATTAAGACGGAGTGGTTCCTCGGCGATGCCTTGTTCTTCTTCTGAGACTCTTACGGCTTCTCGCGTCGGTTGTGGCGGAGGAGGTCGCTCTACCGTTGGTGCTGGTCTTTCTGATAATGCTTCTGTAGCTAATTTCAAGCTCAACGAATCTACTTTCCTTGCTTCTCTCATGCCTAAGAAAGAAATTCGTGCTGATCGCTTCCTCGAAGCTCATCCTGAGTTCGACGGTCGTGGCGTTGTTATCGCTATCTTTGGTACTATTTCCTTTTCGTTTTTGTTTCTCCATTTTTGTTCTTTCTGATTAGTAGAATTCTTGTCGCCTGGATTATACTAGTAATCATTAGTAGTACTTGCTGGATAATATACTATACCAATTGTTTGGTTTCGAAGACGTTTTTCTTCTTTGGCTTTGTAATTCTGTGAGTATTTTTCTCATTGAGGAATTAATCAAATGGAATCTTCGTTCCAGATTCTGGTTTTGATCCTTCTGCTGCTGGCTTGCATGTCACATCTGATGGAAAACCGAAGGTTCTTGACGTCATTGACTGGTATATTTGTGATTTACGTTCATCTGCTGTTTGTTTATTTCGAGTGACGTTGACCTGGTAGTTTCTTTCTTTTTATCATTCAGCACTGGAAGTGGCGATATAGATACATCCACAGTGGTTAAAGCCAATGAACATGGTCATATTCGTGGAGCATCAGGTGGGTGATATGGTTTAGGTAGATAGAGATATGAAGGTTTTCTTTATGATAATGTTTTTTCTCATGTTGGCTTGTCTATTCTCTAGCTTTGACAGACGTTTGTCATATCACGCTCCGCCAAAACATTTTGTCTAAACAAATTTGATGCAGGGGTACCTTTGGTTGTCAATTCTTCATGGAAAAACCCCACTGGAGAGTGGCGTGTAGGCTGCAAGTTGGTTTACGAGCTATTTACAGATGACCTAACTTCTCGTGTGAAGGTAGCGGCTAGAGTTGTGATATTTTGGCTGTTGGACCGCTTTCATCTACTCATGAATCTTACACCAAATTTTACGTATCTAGTCCCATTGTCTAAGACATTTTTTGGCTGTCACACAGAAAGAGAGAAGGAAAATCTGGGATGAAAAGAATCAGGAAGAAATTGCAAAGGCTGTAAGGAACCTGTATGATTTCGATCAGGTGCTATGAAGATGCCGAATGTGGTTTGCTTTATTGTGGATGTAGTGAGTTATACAGTGCTTTTTAATTCTATCATTTTTCAAATTCCATTTTTCCCTCCAGAAGCACAGCAAGGTGGATGATGCGAAACTAAAGAAGACCCGTGAAGACCTCCAAAGTAAAGTTGATTTCCTTAAAAAACAAGCTGATGTAAGTTTAGAGACTGTCCATTGGTAATTTTATTTCTGCATACTTGTTTGCTGAGTTCTTGAATTTGTGCTATACTCAATTGTATTTCCGTAGAAATATGAAGACAAAGGGCCTGTTATTGATGCTGTTGTGTGGCATGATGGAGAACTGTGGAGGGTTGCTCTTGATACGCGGAGTCTGGAAGAGGATCCAGATAGTGGGAAGCTAGCAGACTTCACCCCCCTGACTAACTACCGGCAAGTCTTCCTTCATTACCAATTTTGGTTTGAAATTTTATGATATTTTCGATTGGGAGTATAATTTGTTCACCAATTTTGTTTTGTTTCTTAAAACTCAATCTAATATAACAGAATTGAGCGCAAGTATGGCGTGTTTAGTCGACTAGATGCATGCTCCTTTGTTATTAACGTGTATGATGAGGGTAAGGTCCTAAGCATTGTAACTGATAGTTCTCCTCATGGCACTCATGTTGCTGGAATAGCTACTGCACACTTCCCTGAGGTACCAGCACATCTATATAACTATATATATTAATAATTTGTTTCAACCAATTAACACCCCTTCTATGTGTATCTTAGGAGCATTTGTTAAATGGTGTGGCACCTGGTGCACAGATAATATCTTGCAAAATTGGAGACTCGCGCTTAGGTTCAATGGAGACCGGAACTGGCTTGACACGGGCATTGATAACTGCCCTGGAGGTAATAATTCATTTAGCTGAAATTTATTTACCTTCATTGGTAACTTCGTAAAAGACATCCTTTGATGTTTGAAAAAGCAAGTTGTATTTCTTTTGACAGACTTTGCAACATCAGCTTGTATGGATGAATTATATATCAGTGTAGATTATTATACTCATAGACCGGTTTGCATTGACAAAAGTTAATATGTCTAAAGTCTCTTTTTTTGTGTATGCTGACTTCTACAATAAATGCAGCATAAATGTGATCTTGTCAACATGAGCTATGGAGAGCCAGCATTACTTCCAGACTATGGGCGCTTTGTTGATCTTGTTACTGAAGTATCATTCAAACCCTTTTGTCTTTTTTTGGCGGCACTTATTAGCTCGTGTTTTGTGCTTTTCATCTTGTGTTTGTTGATTTTCTGTTTTTGTTTTTCCTAAGGCTGTGAACAAGAGACGCTTAATATTTGTAAGCAGTGCGGGCAACAGCGGTCCAGCTTTGACAACAGTCGGAGCACCAGGTGGTACAACTTCAAGTATCATTGGTGTAGGTGCATATGTTTCTCCTGCAATGGCAGCTGGTGCCCATTCAGTGGTGGAACCTCCCAGTGAGGGGCTTGAATACACTTGGTATTTTAACCCTTTCCCTTTCTTTTGATTCATTCTATATCTAGTTGCAGCTGGCATGAAATAGTTATTGTTCTATTGTAGGTCAAGCCGAGGGCCAACATCTGATGGGGATCTTGGTGTCTGCATAAGTGCACCTGGTGCGGCTGTTGCTCCTGTTCCTACATGGACGCTTCAAAGGCGCATGCTCATGAATGGAACATCAATGGCATCTCCTTCTGCCTGTGGAGCAATTGCGTTACTTCTAAGTGCTATGAAGGTTTCTTCTTCAACATTACTTTACGTTTGGTGGTATCTATTTCATTTGCTGTTCTTTTTATTCTGTTGCTAACATTCTTTCATATTTTTTCAGGCTGAGGGCATCCCAGTTAGCCCATACAGTGTGAGAAGGGCCCTCGAAAATACATCTACACCTGTAGGTGATCTACCTGAAGATAAATTAACTACTGGACAAGGGCTTATGCAAGTTGATAAGTAAGGTCCATACTGTATAATTAATTTGACAACATATTTGAGATAGTAAGTTAATTTGTTTTGTGTTGACAGGGCATATGACTACTTAAAAAAGTTTCAGGACTGTCCATGCGTATTTTATCAGATAAAGGTTAATCTCTCCGGAAAAACAAGTATGTAAACTTGCTTTATCGGATAAAGGTCAATCTATGCATATCTGAACTTTATTTTATGATTTCGAGCTAGAAGCTTATTGAAAACTTGCTTGCTGAAACCTCTTCCACATTCTTATTATAATTATTTATAAACAGAACAACTGAATCTGTTGAATCTCATTATATGTTTGCAAATGCATCTCATCCATCTATGTATAGCGACTTATCTAAAGGGCTAACTGCTTTTGCCAATGGGAAAAGTTTCCTAAAGAGTTTTTTTCGATAAAACACATATCTTTGTTTTTAGAAGCTTATGAACTCCATAAATGCAGCTCCAACATCACGGGGCATCTACCTACGGGATGCTACTGTCTGCAGACAGTCTACTGAGGTGAGCTGTTTCTATATCATAGGAATATGTTCACTGAGAAGTGTCTATAGTAATCTGAAAAAATGCATGCCAACTTATATTCAATATTAAAAATCGTTAGGACATGTTATATTCGTTGGATCCCCTGTCATGGAGTCAGAATTTTCCTTACCAAACTTTATCTCCTACAAGATGTGTAGTCTATTTTACTCTCAGGCTTTTGTTATATCTCATGTCTGTTTGTGAAACAAGCATACTTTTGGCTTCCCAGTGGACAGTACAAGTTAGTCCGAAGTTCCATGAAGGTGCAAGTAATTTAAAGGAACTTGTTCCTTTTGAGGAATGTCTTGAGTTGCACTCCACAGATGAAGGAGTTGTGCGGGTTCCTGACTATCTCCTTCTCACTCATAATGGACGTAACTTCAAGTTAGTGTTTTCCAATCCTATATCTTGCTTCTAATGGTAGGTTTGCTATTCCGTGCCATGTTACCTTTGTAGTAAAGTTATATCGTTTCTTTTCAGCGTTATTGTGGATCCCACAAATCTCGAGGAAGGTGTACATTACTTTGAAGTTTATGGGATTGATTGCAAATCACCAGAGCGTGGTCCCCTTTTCAGAGTCCCAGTAACGATAATAATTCCCACAACTGTGGAAAATCGACCTCCAGTTATTTCATTTCAAGAAATGTCTTTCATCTCAGGTTATTGATTGTGGACTTTATATTGTGTGATTTATAAATACAAACAAGTCCTCTGAAGTGGTCGCCATTTTTTTCCTTAATATTTTATCCATCAATAATTCCAACTGTAGGCCACATTGAACGAAGATATATCGAGGTACCGCATGGAGCAACATGGGCTGAGGCAACAATGCAGACTTCGGGGTTTGATACTACACGGCGATTTTATATTGATACGCTCCAGGTAGGGCACGTTAAGGGTGATTGATATTCTTTGTGCTGCTGGTTCTAAGTTTTCCTCAATGTGCAGCTTTGCCCATTGCGAAGGCCTATCAAATGGGAGAGCGCACCAAGTTTTGCATCCCCATCTTCTAAAAGCTTTGCGTTTCATGTGGTTAGTGGCCAAACAATGGAACTAGCTATAGCTCAATTCTGGTCAAGTGGCCTTGGAAGTCGTGAACCGACTATTGTTGACTTTGAGGTAGGTACTGAGAATTATATGTGTGAATTTTCTATGCTATAAACTATTTTCATAAGGAAGCTTGTGTTTAGTTGCCTTTTATGTCATTTTGTGTCAGGTAAGCTCTAGTTATTATCTTAGATCTGTTATCTCCTCGTTATTCCCTACTGGTTTCTTGATGTTCCTTTGAGTTCACATGGTATTTTATCTTTTGGCCCTGGTTAATGCATTGCATTTCTTTTTGCTACTTGGTTCCCTTACCCATTTTAGCCTCTCTTTAGTTAGATTACGTCTCTGGTTTAGCAATAATCACACTGGTTTACAAATGTATTTCAGATTGATGTAATATAAAAAGTGATCTGGATCAGTCTTTATGTTGTCACACTAATGTTATTAGCGAAGTTCTATGTTCTGTTCGCTTATTCCTGCGAACTATATTGAGTTCATTATAACTTGTTAGATTTAAGTTGACGGAAAGTTATGTGTGGTACTTTAGATTGCATTCCATGGAATTGGTGTCAATAAAGAAGAATTGTTACTTGATGGAAGTGAAGCACCAATAAAAGTTGAAGCTGAAGCATTATTAGCATCTGAAAAACTCGTTCCCATAGCTGTTCTGAACAAGGTATGGTGTAGTATCTTCGCCTTTCTCTGTAACTGCTTGTAGAATTGGTTCTGAAAGATTTTATTTAAATAAAAAAATTGCAGATACGAGTTCCATATCAGCCTGTTGATGCACAGCTCAAGACTCTATCAACTGGCCGTGATACATTACTATCGGGCAAACAGATACTAGCATTGACATTAACGTGGGTTATTCTTCTGTGTTCTTGCTGTAGTTGCCTGCTTATCTCTCTATCAGTTTCGTAACAGTAATTCTCATCCTTCCATGTCTGCAGCTACAAGTTCAGATTAGAAGATGCAGCTGACGTGAAACCATATATACCATTATTGAACAATCGCATATATGACACAAAATTTGAGTCCCAGTTTTATATGATCTCTGATGCCAACAAGGTACTCTTTACATTGCCACTTAAAAGGATGGGTAGTAGAATTATAGATTTTGTAACTTATCATTGGCATTGTCAACTAAAAACCTATTGCATTTAATATAGTGTATATCCCTAATTTGGTTATGTACTGTACTATGAATACGTTTTTTTTGCTTCTGTGTGTAGCATTTCTTACTTTTAATCATAGCATTTTCTTCCTTTAACACGCTGATCTGACATCTTTTCAGCGTGTATACGCGATGGGTGATGTTTATCCTGAGTCTTCTAAACTTCCCAAGGGAGAATACAAGCTTCAGCTGTATCTGAGGTTCGTGCTACATTTTTGATCGTTGCGGTTTGTATTATAACTTGAAGAGTATAGTTTGTACATAATAATCTCCGGCAGAACCCATTTTTAATTTGACCGGTGGACAAGTTCCTCTAAACGATATTTTCATGGTTTACAACTTTGTTTCACATGCATATTTACATTTTCAATCCTTTGGTCTGAAAGATAATTGTTTTCACCAGGCATGAAAATGTGCAGCTGCTGGAAAAGTTGAAGCAACTCACTTTGTTTGTTGAAAGAAATATGGGGGTAAGACTATGAATACCTTTTACTTTGTTTTGTAAAGCTAGATTAGATGTAATATTTGTCACAGAAATAAATAATAATGAAACAAAGTTGGAGTTGGATGGTGATGTTTTTCTGATGTTTATATTTTCTTTTCATGCAACATTAGAAGTCATGAAGAGCTGATTTTGTTCCATCTATTTTGTTGGTTTGCAGGAGGTTCGGCTGAATTTACATTCTGAACCAGATGGTCCGATCACAGGAAATGGGGCCTTTAAGTCCTCTCTTCTAATGCCAGGGTACTCTTTTGGCTCACCTTTCAGTTTAATATTTTCTGGCTGCTGCGTTGGTTTTCACTGAACGTGTTTCTTACCTCATATATAACCCTGCAGGGTGAAGGAAGCGTTTTATCTGGGCCCACCAACAAAGGATAAGCTACCCAAGGTTCGGTCGAATGTTGACTTGTCTAGTTAATGCTCTGATGCATGTCTCTCTTTATGTACAATTTTAATTTCCTCTGCAGAATACTCCTCAAGGATCTGTGTTGGTGGGAGAAATTTCTTACGGAAAATTGTCATTTGACGATAAAGAAGGAAAAAATCCAAAGGATAATCCTGTATCTTATCCAATCTCATATGTGGTTCCACCAAATAAGGTATCTGAAAAAATTACCATTTCTGGTCTTTTTTTTTCCTGTTATCTTAGAATTATGTGATACTTGATGCAGTAATGCAGAACCATCTGCGTACAGGAGCTCTTTTGTTGTGTTTAGCTTGATCTAGTTTTTTCCTTGTGTTCCAGTTTTTTTGAAATTTAGTAATTTATTTTGCTCTTTATTCAATAGCCTGAGGAAGATAAGAAGGCAGTTTCTGCTCCTAATTTCTCTAAATCTGTATCAGAACGCTTGGACCAAGAGGTATTGGTTACAGAAGCCTATCTCATATTTGGATATCGCTCAACTTTAGGTTTAAATGTTCTTATACATAATTGGAATTAATTCAAGTACGGGTTGGTGAATATTAAGGGGATTTCCTCACTGCTCTCGTTTGAAACTCTTTTACGAAAGCACTTTATTGTAATTAGGTTCGTGACGCTAAGATCAAATTTCTTGGGAGCCTAAAACAAGAAACTGAAGAAGAGCGTTCAGAATGGAGAAAGTTGTGTGCTTGTCTCAAGGTTTTCCATCTAAAGGCTTTTCTTTTGCTTTTGAATAATGATTTGTGCCATTTTAGGTTAACTTGATATGTTCTTTGGCAGTCTGAATACCCAAGCTATACTCCATTACTAGCTAAGATCTTGGAAGGTTTAGTCTCTCGGTCTGATGCTGGGGATAAAATTAACCATCACAAAGAGGTAAAGTTTCAAATGAGTTTAACTAAATTGTACACTACTCTCTCCCATAATACATTGAATAGACTCATCAACTTTAAAACGCTCAATAGTCTCCATGGTTCGTTACTTCTGACAAACCTCCTAAGAATTCGTAGATGGTCAGGGAGATAAGCATGTACGCTGATTAGCTATTTTTTTTTTTTTTTTTTTGCAGATTATAAATGTTGCAAACGAAGTAATATGCAGTGTTGACGTAGATGAGTTAGCAAGATTTTTGCTACAGAAAAGTGAACCAGAAGATGAGGAAGCAGAGGTATGATATTTTTTATTGCGTTTTCTTACGAAATTAGTTTTTGATAGTATTTTTTAGTATGTATGTGCTTTATTTACGACTCTGTTGTTATGTTTCGTACTAGAAATTGAAGAAAAAAATGGAAATGACACGTGATCAACTGGCAGAGGCACTCTACCAGAAAGGGTTAGCCCTAGCTAGACTCGAAGATATGAAGGTAAAACCAAAATGGATCTCTCTTATCTCCTTGTTAACTGATACTTAAGTTATATCTGACTGTAAGATAGTCACATGTTAGTTGTTGGTTATGCGTAGCGAATAAGACTTACAAAAAGTGTTGTTAGCATTTCTGAATTAATTGGGAAAGTACCCGACTCATCTGTATGCAGGGTGAGAAGGAAGAAGGAGAAGAAGAAAAGAAAGAAGAGGAAGTTAGCCAGAAGGATAATTTCGAAGAGAATTTCAAAGATCTGACAAAATGGGTAGACTTGAAATCATCTAAATTTGGTACTCTTAATGTTCTAAGAGAGAAACGGCTCTCGCGACTCGGGAATGCATTGAAGGTAAACACAAACTTTTTCGTATTTAGCAACAAAGTAACTGCAAGTGATGATCATCACTGACCCACATCACTATGAATAATGATTATCAGGTACTTGATGAGTTGATCCAAAACGAGAACGAGACAACGAATAAGAAATTGTATGAATTAAAACTGAGTTTGCTGGAGGAATTAGGTTGGAGCCATTTGGTTACATATGAGAAGCAATGGATGCAGGTTCGGTTCCCTCCAAGCTTACCCCTCTTTTAATAGTTGTTGTTGCTACGATCTTTTTCAATAAAAGCATGCCCATAACACATGCAATAGCTCGTTGTTTATCTGAAACCAAAACTACTGTTTTATTTTCTGTCTTTTTCAACTGTATGTTCTTAGTCTGTATTGATAATTTTCCAGTTGTGAATTAATACATAAAAGCATGGATCAGTTTAAGCATTTGTGTCCATGTAGACTTTTTGCTCCTCGCAATTGTTGATATGACAGAATCTTATATAGCAAACGTGAAAAGTAGTACGAGAAACAAGACAGATGAAAAGCACTTACGAAGATGACAACACTTTTCAACCCTTTTAGGTAAATATGCACAGAGACAAAAATATCAAAAAGTATCGGGTGATTTATGGTGCATACAATATAGTTAATTACTTAAATGGTGCATGTGTTTTTGGAGTCTTAATAGAATGGTGTCTGTATTTTTTCTGATACCATTTTATTTTTATTTTGTTTAGAAAATAAAATGTATTTACGAAAATACCATTAATGAAAAATGTCAAAACGCGGTCTTTTGTAATATACTTTAAAGCGTAGATTTGAGTTAGAGTCTACTTGGTCTAATAGACTATATGTGAATTTGTGCTAGACCTCGAAGTTCTTTATAGTAGACTTACGTATGGTGCACAAACCCCTTGTAGTAGACTTTCAAGGTATGTATAATAGACTTTGATATTCATCATGGTATGCTTAAGAAAATCACTTAGCCTTTCGTGATGGACTTTAACGCCTGACTTTGAGAAGAAAGAAATTCCTATGTGTAGTAGACTTAAAGTGAACGTGTGGTAGACTTCGTATTTCCTTATAGTAAATTGACATATGTCAAACAAAGGCCTCGTAATAGACCTAATAGACCGAGAATTAAGGAGGTGTAGTAGACTTTTTTGTCAGGTGTGGTAGACTTTGAAGA
This sequence comes from Lepidium sativum, assembly GCA_023374145.1. Lineage (NCBI taxonomy): Eukaryota > Viridiplantae > Streptophyta > Magnoliopsida > Brassicales > Brassicaceae > Lepidium > Lepidium sativum. Next base: position 4,735 of record JAKUCM010000324.1, on the reverse strand, counting down.
CCAAAATGGTAGACTTAAGTAAATCACCCAGCCATTCGTGGTGGACTATAAAGCATGACTGTCAGAAAGAAATTCCTTAGAGTAGTAGACTTTAAGTGAACGTGTGGTAGACTTCCAAGTTTTTTATAGTAGACTCACGTATGGCGAACAAACCCCTCGTAGTAGACCTAATAGACTGGAATTACAGAGGAAATTCCATTGTGTAGTAGACTTTCATGGCATATGTGGTAGACTTTGGAGAGCATACTGGTAGACTTAAGTAAATCACTCAACGCTTCGTGGTTGACTTTAAAGCATGCCTTTGAGAAAGAATTTCCTATGTGTAGTAAACTTTGAGAAAAAATTTATAGTAGACTCACGTATGGCCTAATAGACTGGAATTAAGGAGGAAATTCTGATGTGTAGTAGACTTTTATGGCATGTTTAGTAGAATAATTGTATGTATTTGAGTAATACATTTGTATGTGTAGTAGACGTTCAATTTCTATCTAGTACACTTAACAGTATAAGAAGTGAGAACAGTGTAGTAGACTTTGATTATATAACCTAGAAGTACGAAGACAATTTTGCCCATCAATTATTGTGGTGTACCATCTCACCCCCCTCCTTCTTTTCGTTTATTAGGCTGTACACCAACCACCTCCATAGCCAAAACTCAAAAATTGTATTAATTTCTCTTCTATTTGGATTTTGATTTTTTACTTTGGAGGTATGAAGCAAATCATTTTAGTTTGTGGTAAGTGGAAAGAGGAGAAAGACGAGTGGGTTTTCAAGGTTGATAACTCTCATCGATGTAAAATAGTTAGAGTAGGTGAAGATGTTAGTTTTGATGAGTTCCTCAAGCCTAAGTATGTTCATGTCAATCAGACCTACACGCCTAAGTATGTTTAATGCTAGAAATGAGGTTTTTTATCCCATGGTAGACATCATTCGCAATGTAATAGACTTCATGCTTTGTTAGTAGACTTTACTTTTGATAGAATTCGATGGTAGACATGAATCACTCGTGATGTAGTAGACTTTAATGTAGTATACTTTATTCTTTCATGGTAGACTTCAAAAAATATAGTAGACATTGTCTAAGTACGTCATGTAGTTTGATTAAAAAAAGGTGGTTGTAAATGTTCTAAATAAAGTTGTTACACCATCCTAATATACTTACAAAGGACCATCACTGTACAAAAAAATATTGGTACTTTGTAAGTATACCTAACCCACAAATATGTACGCGAGCACAAAAATGAGTTGCCAAAAAATGACCTAGAATCATATTCTATTAGCTAATTATAAGGAAGTCTACCAGTCAAGCATAAGGTCTTGCGTTGCTTTGATCAGAATTGCTTTGTCACAAATTCCACTACAAGGCCATGAATCAATGTATGATATTTTGTATGCTGCGGGGATCTCACTCATCATCTCAACAACATACTTCATGCGGATGAACTGCGAATAATTATCATCCATTCCGTCGAAATTGCAGCCCAAGGCTATAAACTCCACAATCACCACCCTGTGTGTTCTGCGGTAATGTCTTGACCCTATACACTGGGTACTGCTTTGTAAATATACTCTTTCTGATATCTGGTGGTGTAAAATCCCGGATCATCCGTGGAATCATCCTCAAGTACACCCTGCAAGGCACCAATAATTAAACAACGATCAAGTCTACTACACCTATATAAAGTCTACCAACTTATTTGTAAAGTCTTCTAAACGTAATTATAGTCTACTTCACTTATTTAAAGTCTACTAAGGTTAATTGAAGTCTACTACACTTAGTTAAAGTCTACCATGTATAGGTAAAGGCTACCATGTATATGTAAAGTCTATTATGTATATATAAAGTCCAATACGCTTAGTTAAAGTCTACCATGTATATGTAATGTCTACTACGCTTAGTTAAAGTCTACCATGTATATTAAATAACACAATTACTCTGTCATTGATTCATAGTAGAGCATACCAAACAGAAAATAAAGTCTACCAACATTCTCTACCACATTATTTGAAAAGTCTACTAAATCTTAAGTAAAGCACTCGAATTTAGTCTATCAATCATAAGGTCAAACCCTCTGCTAAGTCCACCACATATTCTACCAATCAAATTGACAAGTCTATCAATCAAGCATAAGCTTTACCACACATTAGATAAAGTCTACTACACCCTACAAACGGTTAAGACAAAGTCTACTACTCTGTCATTGATTCATAGCAGAGCCTACCACACAGAAACTCAAGTCTACCAACATGCTCTACCACACTTTTTGCAATGTCTACTAAACCTTAAGTAACGCAATCGAAATCATTAACAAGTATAAGCGCCTACCACAAAACTTGCAAAGTCTAATACACCTTCAAACAGAAAAGGAGACATAAGCCAATGTTAATAGAGTATATCAATCATAAGGTCAACCTTCTGCTAAGTTTACCAACATATTCTACTATCAATCAAGCATAAGGTTTACCACACATCAAAAAAAATCTACTAAACTTTACAAACGGCTGAGGCAAAGTCTACTACTCTGTCATTGATTCATAGCAGACCCCACCACAACTAACGCAGTCCAATTCATTAACAAGTATAAGCGTCTACCACAAAACTTGCAAAGTCTACTACACCTTTAATTAGAAATTCCAAATCATGAACACATAAACATACTATGTTGCAAACTCTACTGCTTCTTACAACGTCTATCACTTATTAATGAACCGACATTCTAAGAGTACAACAAATTTTCGAACAAATCATATAAGATTTCAAAACCTAGATTCGAAAAACTCAGTTCCAAATCCGACAAACACAAGAAAACCCGACTAATAGAAGTGACTAGACATGGCCGAAGAAGATAAAAGCAAGAGGCGATGGTTTAGTTACCTGCAACACGAAGAGACGGGTCCGAGTGGAGAAGGTGAGGCGGAGAAGATGGAGAGACGAAGAACTCGTAAAGGCGAAGAAGATGGAAGAAGAGGCGAAGATAAGAGAGGTGATGTGTGAGGCGAAGAAGATGGAAGATAAGAGAGACTGATGGAAGAAGATAAAATAAAGGAGGAGGAGAAACCGATGAAGAAGGAGAGAAGACAAAGAGTTTTTTTTTTTCTTTTCGTTTTAAGGTTTAAGTTTTTTTTTAATGACATTTTCGTAATAAACGCAACTGGTAAATTATTTAACATTTTTTCATTTTTTTCCATTGTTCAATACAATGTCATTCTTCTCCACACTAGGATTAACGCGGTAGCTTTAGTTTTTTTGTTTTGTTTTTTCGTAGGTATTTTGATTGTAAAACTAGATGATTTGTAAAAAGTTCATATATTTCCATTATAAATTTTTAGCTATTCACAATCAAAAACTTTCCATAAAGAAAAAAATTGAGTTTTTAGAATAATGAGAACCAACAACAAAATTAAAAACATGATTAGATCGATTTTAACACTCTAAATAATTTTTTAATTTCTAAAGCAATCAAAGTAATTGTCAATCATACATGAATTAATAGATACGAATAACTTTACAAATCTTATTTAGAATAAGAAGAACATTAAGATGTGTATTCGCTGGCGAAGACATGTCGTATCTCAAGGAAGGATGGATGACTTTTAATCCTACATTTATAGGCTTCTTCTCTTTTAATATTCATATTTCCTTCTTTTCCGTCACTTTTTTTTGGCATTTTACTATCGATTTTGTTAGTTCATTTTGTAACACTCAATTCTAGCCTAAATTTCCAATCCACTGAGGTGGATGTGTGACTCGCTATATCATACTTTATATAGTAACTAACCGAAACGTGCAAAATGGAAGACTATTGCACTTAAAGACTTAATGACTAGAGATGCTCACTTACTACTTTCTCCTTCTATTAGAGGGTTGGTAATGTATAAATAATGCGAATCAGTTATCTCATTATCTTGTCTCACTTTAATAATGGACCATTTATTTTAAAAACTAATGCTCAATGCGTCGTTTATTTGTATACTTATAATTGCAAGTTATAATGATCACAAAGTTTTCTTGGAGATTATGGCACGCCTTTGATGATTTAATGATCATTGACTCTATTTATAAGTCAATAATTTGACTCTTAACCTATATATTTCTATTAAGTTTGGGCATAATACCAAAAGTCCAAATATGAACCTGAATCCGACCTAAAATTAAAAGAACTAAACCGAATCAAAATTAATACAATACATGGACAATTTTTATATTGTGAGAGTGCGGATTTCCGAACCCGAACAGGTATCCAAAATATATAATATATTTACACAAATATATATATATATATATATATTTAGAATTACACAAATATTTAAATATATTAACTAAAATCTAAATAAACTAATCAATTTATAATCAATATAACAAAAAATACTAGAATATTAAATATTTTAATTAAATTATGATTTATTAAGATTGTTTTTATTTTTTGAGAATATTTTCATTACAAAATTAGTTGAAAAATTCGGATACCCCGAAACGAACCCGGCCCAAAATAGGATATTTTGTAAGAACTGAACCTGATTTGAACCGGAAATTTAATAGCCGAATCCGACTCAAATATGCAAAAATACCCAAACAGATCTTATATAGATAAATTTGAAATACTTAAAACCCAAAAAAACCCGATCTAATCGGGTTCAAATACCCGAATGTCCAGAACTATTCTATAATACTCGAATCTTGAATATATATGTCGATCACTAGAAAATTAATAAGATTGCTTTCCAATTCATACTT